>PYUH01003984.1:241489-400084 GCA_016808085.1 Suaeda aralocaspica | reverse complement strand
CAAAAAAAAAAAAAAAAAAAAAAAAAAGAAAGAAAGAAAGAAAGACGGAAGGAGTATGTGTTATCAAAGCTTAAAATTTTATGTATAAAAAAATACCAACCTGAAATAAAAATGTAATGAGGACCCCTTAAACGAGTCGCATGAAATCTATTGCCTCCACCGCATGTAGCCGTGTAGGCTACACCGCCACTATGACTTGAATCCAAGTTATTCAAGCCACTAGGCTTCAATGTCAAAATGTTTGGCAGTATTACGTACCTAAACTTTGCTGTAAAATTTAAAAGGAAGAGAAAAGTCAATAAATAGACGGTGGTATAAATGGATGAACTGTGAAAGGGCTGACATTCTGACTGATGCATATAAGTATATTTTACGTCAATCGTAATAAAAAAACATGTAAGACCACAAAAACAATTACTCGTAGTTTAGAAGGGGAAGTCAGTTGGTCCACACGTCAGTAATGATTTAAATTAGATAAATGGGACCCATTAGCATTTTGCCGTCTTGGCATAATTTTTATTCATTAATTTGCAAAAGAGGTTAAAACTTAAAACTTTAAACAGTAGCCTTGCACTATCCACTAGCTAAGGAGTTTGGTGATTAGTGGGGTCAATTTTATCAATTGTCAATGCTACGTCATATATTTTCCAAGGTTTCCCACCGCATCACAGTGTTGAGCCATACAAAAATAAATAGATAAATAAATAATCAGGCGTATTAGGAATTAAATTGGATTAAGATTCCCCTAAAATGATACAACGGAAATAGGGTGTTTGCAAGATAAATGACTAAAAGATGAATTCGCCGTGTCGACTATGCTCGTGAATATAGTATTCATGTGAAATGGTAAGTCTGTTATTTATGGTGAATTAGTAATATTGTAATACTCCTTTCGTTTTTTTAGTTACAACAATTCACTTTTCACACTTGCCGAAGCACATTTTCAATAATTTATAACTCTAATTATATATTTATATGAATTATAAAAACTATATATAATAAAGTGCACACAAAGGCGAATCAAACGAGATCCATATTGATTATATTACTCTCTATATATTGACCATAAAATTAAATTAAAGTTTAAAAGATGAATAATGCAACTTTTGATATATTACAACTAAAAAAAATGGAGGTAGTAGAACTAAAAATTTTGTGTTAAGAAACACTTTAAAGGTATATACTATAGTTGTTTTATATGTTTTCACTTCAACATGAGCTAGCCACTCGTTTGACACTTTCTTCTTCTCTAGTTTTTATCTATTTCTCATTTGATATACAAGCCTACAAATGGTCCTTAATCTCCCTTCTTTCCTTTGTCTTTTCGTGCCAAGTTCCTCTTCTCTTTTGTTTTATTTCCATGAACTAATTAATAGTAGTATGAGTACTTTTACATAGACAACTTGTGATGAAACATTGAGATTCTTTGTTAAACATACCCAAATCAAATCATACACTATTGATAATTTAAAAAAAATAAAAATACTGAGTAACAAAAATAAAAATAAAATTGTGATTATTTGTGAATTCAAGTACCTTTATAAAACTAATGGCCTTAACATCATAGGATAATAGAGGATGATAATTTTTAATCTTAATGAGCACTTTACTCGTGAAATAAACATGATGTAACATTCATCTTATAAATAAGAAGAGATAACAATAAAAATTGTTTAAGTGTTGATACTTTTTCTAGTGCAATTGTTGGGTATGTGAAAGCTATGGCTTGTCTTACGTAACAAGGGCGAAATATTAAAACAAAGAAAAAGGTTGGTTTTGCTTGCTTTAAGACCTGACCAAATCAGTCCGAGTTTGTGATCCAGTGCAGATCCATAATGATTTTTTTTAAACCATAATCTTAAATTTTGAAATAAACTAAGGGTCTATTTAGTTTAGCTTAATTTCAGTTAAGTTCAGCTATGTTTAGTTTAACTTCAATCAATTCAGTTTACTTCCGTTCAGCTCTTATTTTATTTTGCTAATTTATTTCTTCCTAATATTATTTTGTTCATACTTCGTTATATAATTTGTACACAATATTAACATTATTTTGTACTTGAATTTATTTTAATATTATTAGTGTGTTTATAATATATTTTTGAACATTAATTATCATTTTTTTTGTTATATATATATATATATATATATATATATATATGGTTATAATTTTCACAAAAAAAAATATTATAAAACTACCAATCAGGAAATTAAAAAAATTGGTAAATTAAAATTTACACATATATGAAAATATCACATAAGTGGATTACCATTCACAAAAATATGAAACTAGTACATATGACTATGTATTATTGATTTTTGTTTCATAAAATATAAACTACCAATAATGAAATATTTTATATTAAAAATTATTATTATGTCATTACTCCATATTTAAAAATCATTAATAATCCATAGTTAAAAATTATCAATCTATAGTTCGTTAAATCATAGTTAAAAATCAATAATCATAGTAAATCATAAAAATAATAGTTAAAAAACAATAATCATAGTTAATACATAGTTAAAATCAAAATCCATAAAAAATCATAATTAAAAATCATTACTCTATTAATAATTCAAAATTTAAAAACATTAATCAATACTAAAACCCTTCAGTTCGGTTCAGATTAGCTCCAATTTGTTTAGTTCAGTTCAGTTCAACTCCAATCACCTCAGCTCAGCTCTATTGTTTTCATCAAATATAAACAGATTTTAATTCGGAACTCATTTGGTGAAAAATGGTTGCAGAGGTAAATGATTTCGATCTTGATAATGATACGATGTTAATTTAGTTTGTTGATATTTTGAAACTAAACAAATTAAAATTTCAAAAAAAAAAAAAAAAATTGAATTCAACTAAAATTCAATCTTAAGTAGAAATTTCCCCTAATTTTTCATCTAAACTAGTTATTCATATGACTAATAATTTGATTTGAAAATTGTGCATCATAAATTTAACCTAACTCAAAATCCCTAATTCAAGGACCGATTGGTTTTTTTATCTGAATCCAAATCCAATGATCCAATTCCATTACCGTTACCAATACCAACGGTCTGTTTACTTCGGTTCAGTTCAGCTTCAATCAGTTTAGTTCAGTTCAGCTTAGCTCTTCTTTAATAATCATAATGAAAACTTTCAATTCAATTCAACTCCAATCTATTTAATTCAGTTCAGCTCAATTCAGCTGAACTAAACACACCCCAAGTTTACTTGGTATTTGTATAAGAGTCAGTAAGACCCCCAAGGGTCTATTTACTTCAGCTTAAAATCAGCTCAGCTCAGTTCAGCTCTTCTTTTATTTTGCCACTCATTAATCCTTCATAAAAACTTTCAGTTTATCTCAGCTCAACTTAGTTGTTTTCACCTAAAGTAAATAGGTCCCAAATATACTTGGTTTTTGTATAAGCGTCGGTAAGACCGTAACACATATTCTTTTACTTCGTATTTTCTTCAGTAGTGACTAATCCGTACAACGTATGAACTATGGAGTATCTAACTTGCATATGACAATTGTCATATATAGCATGGTCCAAAACTTATGTTGTACGGAGTTTGAGGATTCAAATGCTATAGATTGATCACTATAGGTGTACAACATATGAACTACGGTTACAATTTGTTACATATATAGCATGACGAAAGCCTGGGGTATATCGTTTTATCACTTTATGCCATTGTGTGATTGTGTTAGAGTTGGCTAATGTTACTAATAGTCCATATTGAAACAATACTTATGTTATTAGGTTCAATTGGATAGATAATTTCTTACAACTTCACTTTAACTTTGAAAATTTTTGAATAAACTATTTGTATACCAATCTAATATTATTTTACTTCCTCTGTTCCTCAAAGATTATGTCATATACTATCTATGCTTACAATTTGGTTAGTATTAAATTATTAGATAGTGAATCAAAAAGCAAATTAGATTAAATAGGGAAAAGATGAATTAAAAGATGATTGGTTAATGAAATCTTTGGCCCCACATGGTATTGTAATAAAAAAAAGTTTAAAATATGTTGAAGAATAGGATTAAGTAGAAGTGCCAAGAATATTACGGAAGTGGTAGGAACTTCATGTAATTATTATTTAAAAAATAATTTTGAATCAAACAACTAATTTTGTATTCATTGGCAACATTGAAAAACAATTAAAATAATATTAGCCCTTAATTAGATTAAAAATAAACTACTTATTAAATAACATCACTTAAACTTTTTTTATAAAAAAAATATTATACTAACTCATGCATCGTATGGGTTTCAACCCCACTACCTAGTACCTTTTTAATGCCTTCCCAAATCGGAATTACTCTCTCTCTCTCTTAATTTTTCATATGCACATGGTATCCACTTGCTTTATTAAATTGCACTCCATGCGAACCTAAATGTTTGATACGTTTGGAATCTTGACACTATTCATAAGATGGGGGAATTCTTTAGATTACTGCAATATATAAAATATAATATAGTCATACGAGGTCCTATTTGATTTGTCTCAATGAGTATGTTATTAATATCTAATTATTATAATTTTTACATACATACAACAAGCGATATTTATGATCAAACAAGTGCATTGCATATGTGCAAATCAACACAACTTGTGATAATGTCTTAACTCCCCTGCAATGCACACATGTAGTTGTAGGCTCTGTTTTTTTACTGAAACAAAGCTGAGCTGAACTGAAGTGAACTGAAGTGAACTGAATTAAACTAAACTTAGTTTGATTTTAATAAGTTTTTTTTTCTTTATATACTCCATTCGATTTTTTAGTTCCAAGTTCTAACTTTTGAATATTTTATCTCTCGTAAAAATATCCAAAAGTTGCAACTAAAAAAAAGAATGGAGTATTAAATTTATAAACTCTTGATTAAAACATTGGAATTTATAATTTTGAGACAAAACAATGATATCCTTTATTTATTTAATTTTTTTTACATGAAAAACTTGCTAAAATTTTTATTTATTTTTATTGAACTTCGAAGTCAAAGTGAAAAAAAAATGTAAAGACAATTATTTGAAAACATTTGTTTTACTCCGTATATTATTTGGGGAGGGGGAATAAACTTTGTAGTGCGATGATATAATTTTATTACTTCTTCTAAGCTAAACACATTAATTGCAAATAAATAAAAGACTTTTTTGTTTTTTAGTACCCTATATTTGTCAATTTTTGAAATTTAGTACCTTATGATTTTTTTCCTAAATTTTAGTATCTTATTTTTCTCTAAAACACAAAAGTTAGTACCATTTGACATTTTCCGTCAAAAAACCCGTCAAGTGGGGCCCATTAGAACTAATTGATGTTATTAACTACATTTTCTCAACTAAACTCTATTAATTTCTCACTATCTCTCTACAATCCCTAATTCCATTTCATGAACAAACCCTAAAAACCCAATTAAACACCTAAAAATTTCTCTATCACTACAATATCTACTAATGAAACAAAAAAAAAATCAATTTTGATGAAATTTGAAGAACATTGATACTTGAATTTCAGAAAATGAAGGTTGAATTTGAATTTTAACAACTCTAAATTTTACAAATGAATTGAAAAAAATCCAAAGCAATTGCAAAAACTCCAACTCAATCATAACTCTAACTTTTAGAATGTTAATGAAATCTGTGTACATAATGATTGTTGGGTTAAAGTAGATTTCAATTGAACAATTCAGATTAAATTGAGTTTCTATGGAGTAATTTTTAGTTGCTACTAATATACTGATTTCAAAACTTCTTATTATTGAAACCCATGTAATAATCAGTACCATAACTTTTTGCTAATCCTAATTCTTTTTAGTTGTTAGTGATGTTATCAATAACTCGGACATTGGTGTTAAGGTTGATGATAATAGCATTAGGGTGTTAAAATAATGGAATTTAATTGAGAAAAGTTATTTAATAACATTAATTAGTTAGAGTGGGCCCCACTTAACGGTTTTTTTGACGGAAAATGTCAAGTGATACCAACTTTTGTGTTTTGGAGAAAAATTAGGTACTAAAATTTAAATAAAAACTTATAAGGTACTAATTTTCAAAAGTTGACAAATATAAGGTACTAAAAAACAAAAAAGCCTAAATAAAAAATAAAATAAAAAAGTAACGACATCATAAATCAGGGCATTTTTTTTTTATTGAAATTTTTGGCATTTCAGTTCAATTCAAGTCAACTATATTATGTTCCGTTCAATTCAGCTCTACTCACTTCACTTCAGCTCATTTCCATCATAATTATTAGTCTTCAGTTCACTTCAGTTCATTTCAATTGAATTTAGTTCGGTTTATTTTAGTTCAACTCTTTTCAATTCAATTGAGTTCAATTCAACAATGTTCGATTCAGTCTAAAAGAACGTTCATTTCAGGCTAAAAGAACAGGGTTTTAGATTGGAGGAAAATTTTTTATGTGAAATCGATACGTGGACAATATTGACGTCATCACTGACTTATTTTAGTATTTCCTCTATTTTTTACTTGCTATATATCAAATTATTTGCTAAACTTTTTGTTTATGTTTGTGGTCCCACATTATCATTGTTTTTGTTACTTCTTACAAATTCTCTTCTTACTCCATCCTTATATTTGTCAACTCCTTTAAAATAGGAATATAAGATATAAGATAGAAGTACTCAGTAGTATTTTTATTATTTTGTATTTTTGTCATAGCTTAATTGAAGTACTACATATTGAATATGACATGAGTAATACCATAATACGACCAATCCTCAGCTCCATACAAAAAAATTATTTCTTAAAAAAAAAATTGCCAATCAGAATTATTCTTTACTATTAATGACTCGTGTATTAAAATTTCAATTGAGTGTTGTGTAAACGAAATCATTACAAATCAGAAGTTATTATTATGTGGTAGGTCCAAATTGCTTCCCGATTTGAGGGGATCTCTAACATTCTGTCTTGGGTTCTTCATATCCATATGACCATATAAATATTCGATTAATTCTAAATAAGTGAACATTATTTTTTTTCTACAATATATATACTAGACAAACTCACAAACCAAAAACAAATAAAACAACAAAAAAACAAAGAAAAAAAAAAATACCCCAATTAATACACTTTAAGTTAAAAAATAAAAATTAAAAAGTTTGTGGGGTTTGCGCACAAGACATGTTGGTCTGACCAATTAAACTAAATTACAAAATATAGGCATGGGTTTTACATAAAAGGTGCTTACTGCATGAATACATGCACAATAAGTGGGAAGATTTTTTTGGACTATGTATTATTGCTATATTTATAGTTTAATTTAGAATGACCCCAAACGAAAAAGAGTGGAGCAGGAAAATTCGATTTGATATTAGCGATAGCATTATTAGTCTTGTCTTAAAATTCAATTCATGTGTCACATCAACTTATTATTATTATTATTAATTTATATTTTCAAAATTTTTATTTACTTGCTACATTGATTTATTGATCGAATTTTTATGCAAGGCAAAAATTATGTAGGGACCATCATTTTATAGAATAATTGAGAGAAAGAGTGATGTATTAAAGAAGAAAACAACAAAAAAAGCACTGACATAGGAAGAATATTTGTATGAAGATAACAAAAATAAAGATAAAGTTGTAAATGTTTATGTAGGGATCAAGAAAAAAGTTAATTTCATAGAATTCGTTTTAATGTTCAAGTTGATATTTTTAAATAATAACAAAGTAACCAATTAATAATTTAAACAAACACTTAAGATTATTTAAAATGCATATGCAGAGGTTAGATACTACACAATTGAACTCTCTAACAAACTTTGATGATTTTTGTGAAATAAATGGACTAATTGGTGGACTTGTTACAAAGGAGAGGGCGATCCATGGGGTGACACTTTTGAAAAATTAAAATTTAAAAGTTTAAATTATGGAACAAATAGACTTATTGATCGACTTGATATATTTTTTAATTTGTGGTAATAAGAGGCATATGATGATATGAAATCGTAGCTTATAGAGAGGTTGGGAGAGTGTCACATGGTTTGTGAACATGGATGTTTAAGTTGACTTTTACAAAAATAGTATAGATGGATAAATAGATTGGATTATAAATCAACCTTACAATCAAGGAATTAAGGAAGATATAATTGGAAAAGCGAGATTGATAATTCAATCTAACTTGTATGGGTCGGGTTCACAACAATATACTGTGTACCAAAACAAATCACATGATAACTTGATAGAGGTAAAACTTCGTAATTTTCTCTCTCCTCAAAATCCATTTTGCTTTCAATTCCGTCTCTCCATCTAAATGATATACATGTTTTATAGTGTGTTTTCCCCTCATTTTCGGTTGCTTTCTGTGCTAAATAGTTGAGTTTGTGGCTTTGTTTTGATTAAATATCATCCTTTGGTGTTAAGTTATGTTTTGGAGCGGTTTTAGCATCTTTAGTTGATTTTAAGAGCTTTTTACGGTTATTCTATGCTTCTTCGGTTATTACGCGTGGTTTTCAATTTGTTTTATATGTTACAGGAGCGTAATAGGGAGTTATGAAGTCACTAGAAGCTAAAATGAGTCAAAATGTACTTGTCTCGGGATGCGTGCCAAGTTACGAGAAGCTACGAACGAGATTCGAAGGAATCGAGCGAAGAATCCATAAAGATCGTCAAAATATTGCTCTATATAATGCATGCGGGCGCAGCCTTTAAAGAGGCATAGACTTATGCGAGCGCAACATAGAACAGCAGCTTCAAAAATCTCAAAATAAGGGGGCTGCGGGCGCAAGGAAGAACTTCCTTTTGTTCCCTGCGGGCGCAGGTAGCATGGATTTCGGTCTGTTCGATTTTCCCGCTCGGTTTTTGCTCGTGGGTTTTAATTACTTAAAACCTAAATCCTGTAAATAGCCCATATGCATGGGGCACGACTCTAACTAATTTTTAGCATAATTTTAGACTTAGAATCCTAAATACTTTCTCTCTCTAGAATTTTAGGAGTAATTAGTTTATTCTTGACGATTCGATTTCAATTAATGCAATTAAATTCTTTCTTTCGTAATCTCTTTCCCTTTACTTTTCAATTCTCTTTAGTTTATTATTCTTCTTAGTTTTGTTAGTTTTCAGTTTAATTTAATTAGTTTTGTTAATTTAGTTCATCAGTTTAATCTTCTTTGTAGTTAATTTAGTTTTAATCTTTGTTTTAGTTAATTTATGTTCATGGATTCGTTATTTAAATTCGTTTTTGTTTTAGTTTCTATAATCATGAGTGAATAGTCTTTTTCTCTAGGGTTAGGGGATCTATGACCATGTTGTGAATTTATTTTAGGTTCATTGATTAGTTCTTAATTATTAGTTGGACTCCTATTATTGATTTCTATCAATAGCAATTAAATTGTGGCCAGATTTAGTTGTGAGTTAAGTAATTGTCGAAATCGAGGTTGAGAGGTAAGATTACCACAATTAGACCACTGAATAATAGGCAAAACGAATTTATGCGAACGAGAGCCGGTAAATGAGTTTTGAAGGAGTCTAAGTTCGAGAGAATTAGTGAGCCCTAGTTCAATGAACGTTTATGAATTGATTAATGAGTTTTTATAAGTTTATTGATTGTTCATAGTGAACCGACCGCTATAGGTCTCCATCATAAGAGTTTAATTCGTCATTTTCCGTAGTTTTAGTTATTGTTTTCTTAGTTTTAGTAGTTTTATTAGGAATTTCCACAAAGGCCCCTTATGCAGTTTATACTTTTTAGAACTAATAGAGCTTAATCGCTTCCCTGAGGATTCAATCCCTACTTCCCTAACTACATTAATTAGAGTTGTTCGGTATTTTTGAGAGATGTGCGATAACCTTATTCACTGAAATTCTTTTATGTTAGTTTCTCACTCCTCAAAATTTCTTACTTCTCACAAATTGAAATTGAAAATTTTCACATACATTTGAATTGCATTCGTTCTTCAAACAAATTTTCCTACACATAATTCTACTTATTTTTGCTCATATTTTGAATCTACTACGTAATAATTTAATATAAATATTATTTTTATTAAAGAAATCGGTCCATTATTTTTATTAAAGAAATCGGTCCACTTGAGTTGATGTGTCTAATTAATTATCAAAGTATATATATATATATTATCTACATTGGAAATTGAAATTTTTGTGTTTCATACTATAATAACCGAAGATTCTAATTTGTTAGCTTAAGTGACACTAGAAATGTATTAACAATACATAGATTGGTTGAGTTGATTAGAGTACGTGTCTTATTTGATAAGAAAGATGCATTGTTCCAGGCTTGTGGAAACCTTATATGTTTTGTTTGAATGATCGAATAAGAGGAATTCTAATGCTTTGCACAATAGCGCATAGTGCATAATCCTGTTTGGAACATTTCTGGTGAAAGTTGTGAAAGCTCATGTATATAGAGTATGTATGTTATCAAAAACACTTTTTCGTATATTGAATAGATATTTATTTTTGTTGATAATATAGATACACCACGTTAGTGTCCACGGATTAACAACACATGTTTAAATGTTATGTTATGAAAATACATCGACAGATTTTATCATAGAATATTTTAAAAATAGCCTGGTTTTGTAGTATTAATGGTTCTATGATATAATAGAAATAATTTGTCAATTTATGTAAGTTATAAAGGTATTTATGAAAATATTCGTTATTAATACGGAGTACTATATTATTTTTTTTTTACTATATAAGTAATTATGTTTTGTACTTTTGTGTTAAGCATGATTGTATATGTAAGAAGATTGTTTATGTTGTTCTTTTTAGGAAGTTTATGTTACTCAAGTTTTGTTGTTCATTAGAGAAACAATTTTGTTTCCCATTTTTCAAATAAAGCGCTTTAGGCGAAAAAAAATTATGAAATAGTAACATGTGATAACTTTAAGATGAATAATTTTTATTTTAGTTATTAATCTATACAGTTACATACATGCATTGTACAAAATTAAAATCGAGTAATGTTGCTCTCACAACAAATATATATGTATACTCCGGGTTTTTTTTTTAATTTATATTTTTTATTTTTAAAGAGTCAAAGATATAAGATTCAGTGATGTTCAAATGTTCAATGATGCAAATTTATTAACCACTGACGTCTGACGGTGTTGTTTATTGGACATCTTAACATTCTCATGTTATATGGGCCATATTATATGAGGTCATCATCAATATGGAATATTTTAAAGCGGTCCACCGCCCACTAGCTTTATAAAATTGCTCCGCTAGCCCGCTTCTATACAGAATCACTGTTTGGAGTTGGGATGCATGAAATTTATTGAATTATTATAAAGCCTTCTTCTGGTTTTATTTCTATTTATTTTCATAAAAATAAAATGAGTGGAATTAAACTGAATTGAAAGGAGCGGAGTTGAGTTGAATTGATTTGAATTGAACTGAAATAAGTTGAAATGAATTGAAGTATATTGAAATGTAATAATAATTATAATAGAGATAAACAAAATTGAACTAGATGAAGCTGAATTGAATTGAACGGCACTAGACTGAATAGAGTTGAATTGAACTGAAATAGAGTGCCAAATATTTCAGTCCCAAAAACAGCACCTAATAATAATCTATCTATACTACATTAACTACTTATATCAAAGCAAAGAGGTGAAAATGACCAATAATTTTCCAATGACAATTTTAAATTTTAATAAGTAACTACCTCCCTATTTTTACTCCTTTATATTTAAAAAAAAATTAATCTATACATTATTTACTCCATATTATTTGAACAAAATAAATATAAGTATTCTACAAATGGATTGTGTGCTAGTCAAAACGTATAAAAAATAATATACTCCATACTACTCCATAATAATTATAACGATGTTACCCATCTACCTGATTACTCACACTTTATAACTATAAAGTATAACAAATTTTAGAGCATTAGAACATTAATTTAGATTGAGGAATTACAAACATTTCAATGTGAGAAGGATCATAAACTCATAAACATCTCAGGACCTATTTTAGACATTTTAAATATATGTTATAATATTGAAATACATTTTGTATAGGGTTGTTAGCTTGTACAAAATACCTCTAAAATTGTATTAAATTTAAAAAGGAAATACATTGGAAGATTCCTTTATTTATAGTTATTATCCATCTCACAATGAGATGTTAGAAAGATCCCAAATTGAAAAAGAAACTACTACGAAATATCAAATTCTAAGTTTTATTTTAAATTTATCCCTTAAAAATATCATTTCATATCATCACTCAATTCAAACGACTGAAATTAAACAATCGATTAATTGTGTTGTTGTGTACAATAATTTTACTATACACCACTCATTTGTGTTCAACGACTAAAGAATAACAACCCTAAAGCTAGTACTTATACTTTTAGCGCTCTATAACGTATGTGATAAAGTATAAAACATATTTTTGGTTTCAACCCGGGCAAAATTGACAGTAATAGTAACCACAATATAGTAACAGTAATAGCAATCGCAATCAGCACTTAATAACAAAAACTCAAAGGGAGAGAGCACTAACTGGATTAAGTGGAGCGAATTGAATAGACTGATTTGTGAGAAGTCGCGTCGTTTTAGCGGTAAAACACCAAATACTCTTGATTTCGATCTTTTAGTTCGCCTATTATCTTCTCCAACGAAAAATTTTACCCACGTGATGTAATATAAGTTGTTACTAATATGGTTGAAATTTCGCCTTCGATTTTCTTGTTTCTATGCAGAAATTAAATACACCCAACCTATGTAGTAACACAACATGAGAAAACGATTGATGAATAAGAATAAATGTCGCAATCATATAATTATNCATTATTTACTCCATATTATTTGAACAAAATAAATATAAGTATTCTACAAATGGATTGTGTGCTAGTCAAAACGTATAAAAAATAATATACTCCATACTACTCCATAATAATTATAACGATGTTACCCATCTACCTGATTACTCACACTTTATAACTATAAAGTATAACAAATTTTAGAGCATTAGAACATTAATTTAGATTGAGGAATTACAAACATTTCAATGTGAGAAGGATCATAAACTCATAAACATCTCAGGACCTATTTTAGACATTTTAAATATATGTTATAATATTGAAATACATTTTGTATAGGGTTGTTAGCTTGTACAAAATACCTCTAAAATTGTATTAAATTTAAAAAGGAAATACATTGGAAGATTCCTTTATTTATAGTTATTATCCATCTCACAATGAGATGTTAGAAAGATCCCAAATTGAAAAAGAAACTACTACGAAATATCAAATTCTAAGTTTTATTTTAAATTTATCCCTTAAAAATATCATTTCATATCATCACTCAATTCAAACGACTGAAATTAAACAATCGATTAATTGTGTTGTTGTGTACAATAATTTTACTATACACCACTCATTTGTGTTCAACGACTAAAGAATAACAACCCTAAAGCTAGTACTTATACTTTTAGCGCTCTATAACGTATGTGATAAAGTATAAAACATATTTTTGGTTTCAACCCGGGCAAAATTGACAGTAATAGTAACCACAATATAGTAACAGTAATAGCAATCGCAATCAGCACTTAATAACAAAAACTCAAAGGGAGAGAGCACTAACTGGATTAAGTGGAGCGAATTGAATAGACTGATTTGTGAGAAGTCGCGTCGTTTTAGCGGTAAAACACCAAATACTCTTGATTTCGATCTTTTAGTTCGCCTATTATCTTCTCCAACGAAAAATTTTACCCACGTGATGTAATATAAGTTGTTACTAATATGGTTGAAATTTCGCCTTCGATTTTCTTGTTTCTATGCAGAAATTAAATACACCCAACCTATGTAGTAACACAACATGAGAAAACGATTGATGAATAAGAATAAATGTCGCAATCATATAATTATATTTGTACAGATAATAGGTCATTTATGTTTTACTGGAGGAAAAAAAAAAAAAAAAAAAAAAAAACAAAGATCATACCTTTTTGAATCTGAAAATGAATGTTGAACAATGTAAAAAAAACGAAGTAATATAAGTTTATTTGAAGAAAGAAATTTAGTCTTAAGTTGTTTAGTGATGTTTCGACTCTGGGGTATATAAAATGTTTGGAAACTAAATAAAATTGAGAAAGGATCAAAAGAGTGAAAGAAAAGAAAGGGGCTTGGGACCGGGATTGAGAGATTGAGAGGTGAAACTCGCCCATTTATGTGGCGCCAAATCTGTCGTTAATGTGCCACGTAACACTGTTACTGATTGTATGCTTTCTTGTCAATTTGTTCCTTTGTACATAAGGCATGTCAGTTTGGGTTACAATCCATTGAATAAATACTCTTTCTTTTATTAGAACTAAAATAACTTAAATCAAAAGCTATCTCTAATTTAAAACGTGATCGAAATTGCTAGTGACTGATAAATTAATGGATTGAATGGAATTAAATTTGAATTTAAAATGACTCAAACTAAAATTAAAATGTACAAAAATATGAAAAAAAAGGAACCAAAACCAAATTGAATTGAATGTTTAACAATCTATTGATTATTTGACCTCACCCATCCTGAACTAAAAAGAAATGACCCAAAACGCAATCTTAAGTAAAAAAATATTATTATATTATCTTGTAATAATTTAAAACACAATAATTTCCTTTCTAAATTGATTTATGTGACACATCATATTGTATATTGAAATAAATGTAAACTTAAACGTCGAACCATTATACATTAATTAAACAATTATTTATATGTGTCAACTACACCAAAATCAATCGCAAACATGAGTAATATGAAGTACCAAGACATAATTAGTATTCGACCTTAAATATAACTAAAAAGTTCATTATAAAAATATTAATCACATAATTTTCAACATTCACTCACAGAGACAAAATTAAAATCCCCACAAGAATCCAAAATAATCCAACCTAAACAGAAAAATTAAAGATCATGACATCTTTTTAAGTTACTTTTACTTGACCCATTTTAAATTGAACCGAAATTAATCTGACTAAAATGATCTGAGCCTGAACTGAAATGTCTCAAACTAATAGCTAATTGGTTTGACCTACTCTCAAAATGACCGAACTGAATTGAATTAAACTATTTAAGTTACTTATTACGATTATACTCAGCTCATCTAAATACCGAGGGTTGATTATTGGAATTTCTATAGGCTAAATGGGTAAATGTTACAAAAGTGACAGTTAGTAATTAAAAATGACGATCAGGTCAATTGTTAAATTTATTGAAGCGATTTATTTGAGCAATGATAATAGCTACTCTAGACAAACTCTAGACAATGAAATAAAAGTTATACTTACTTATTAGTAATACAAGGGGGTTATGAGAAAATAGCACTGTTGTTACTTATCTAAATGAAGTTGGTTATTTTTCAAAATTGTTATGGTTAGTTATATTGGTCAAACACAAACTACTTGTTAATAGTATTGTGGTTACTGACTTGAATAATGATGTTTACTTATTAGAAGTGTTCACTATGGTCACTTTTTTTAAAGATGTGCAAACAAATCAAAATTCAAATACCTGACCGGAAAAAGTTGTTGATCTGATATGAAAAATCAATTATTGATCATTTTTTTAAAAAAATAATTAAAAATCGGACATTCAATTTTTAGAATGGGTACCTGATGTATATAAGTTGTTGTTATGGTGTTTTTCCCCCTTGTTTTTGGTCCTATAGTGCTTAATTAATATGAATTAGCTTAATTTTGGCTTAACTTGTCTTCCTTCGTCATTTCGATGCAATTTGCCTTGTTTTGTTGATTTTCGGTATTTTTAAGGCATTTTACTATATTTTTACTTATCCATGAAATTTACGCTCGGTTTTGGTTTTATATTTGTTTAGGGATGTGGAACTCGAGCATCAAGTCGATGTGTCGAGAACTTGGGCAAAATAATGCAAAAGATTGAAAAAGGAAAGACAAAGAAAAAAGCAAGTCGAAAGAAGAAAAAAGAGCACAAAAAACCCTAGATTAATTGTTTCATGCGCCCATATGGAACAAACCATATGCGCACACAACTTTAGACAATGGCGCTCAGAAGTGCAGATTTGCACGGGTTGCATGCACATCTATCATAGGAAACAACATTGAAGGCACATTTTATTTAGCTATGCCCTCATACGATTTGACCTATGCAGTCTGCTAAATAATTACAAGAATTATGAAAAACCGATAAGGAGGCATATATGAAGCATAGATTCCCATGTTTTATGTTCCTAGACCTAGGATCCGTTTGGTAAGTTGTAAAATGTTTCCCCGAAAATTAATTTTCCTATTTTGCATTGTTTGGTTTAAAATAAAATATTAAAATGTAAAACTTGGAGTGGAAAACTATTTCACCATGTTGAAAACATTTTCCTCCAAAATTAAAAGGAAAACATTTTCCATCACACTTGTAAGGAAAATATTTATTTTCCCTCACAATTGAAGTACTCCATAATTGTTTTTCCGTTCAATCAAACAATGAAAGATGCTTAAAATGTAAAATTGTTATACATGCTACTAAACAACGAAAATTCTTCATGGAAATGAATTTTTCAATATAAAAGGTTCTCCGTGGAAAACAATTATCATCATAAAATGTTTTACACCCTACCAAACGGACTCTTAGGCTTTCATATTTACTTTATTGTTATACAAATTAGAGAGATAATTAGTTATTAGTTTTATGATTTCTTAGTTAGGTTTGTACATGAAAAATCCTTTGTTTATCAATACAAATTTGATTTCGTTCATTCAAGTTATTGGTAATTTTTATCTTGCTCTTAGTAGATTTATGTTAGTTTGGAATTAGTTAGTAACTAGTTTATGCTTCTTTTGTTAATTACAGTTAACTTAACGATGAATTGTTTTCAATCTTTTGTATTAGTTTTTATAGTCATGAGTGAGTAGTCAAATTTCTATGGTTTAAGGGATCCATGAACTAGTTAGTGAAGTAATTTGGTGTTAACTAATTAATTTCTCTATAGTAGTCATATTCCTATTACTATTGATTTCTTTCACTTGTACTTAAATTTTGCGCAGGTTTGATTGTATGTTTGGTAATTGTCAAATTTGATGCCAATAGGTAAGTTTACCACGATACGTTATTTACATATAATGTAACTATAATACTTTATTATATTTACATATAATGCAACTATAATACTTTATTATAATTTACTTTGAAACATTAATGAACAAAATTAAAGTGGAATCATAGTTAAATACTTACAATTCCTTTCAAAGTTCAATTTCAAATACCTACACTTTCTGTGAGCCTGTTACATAGAGAAAAAAATATGACATGTAGGAGAAGAGTGTCGCCATGTCAACATCTACCTTGAGGTGCCACATGTCGGATTAACAAAATGTATGTTTTGATTTAATGTATACTAGTTGAATTTTGAATGTTTTCACATACATATTTGAGACCTCAGCTCCATGGAACAATATGCTACTGCTGAAACATGGTACAATTGAAATATTAGAGAATCTAGAAATTATTATTTTTTTTTTCACAATTTTATTTGAACCATATCCATCAAACCTTTAAATATTATTTATTACTAGTATATCACTAGTAATTCTAAGCAATGATTCGAGGTATTATCTGAGTTATATTACTTTAGTATAATTTAAAATTTGAGAAAATGACAAAGAAAAGACCAAGAAACAAGGGTTATTAACTTGTAATATTTTTTGTTTTGGAAGATAATGAAAGTGAATTATAAATTAGGTTTCCTTGTAACCAGGATGATTTAATTACTTGTAATGTACATATTGAAATTGTATCATTTATTCTCCAAATACCCAAAAGGTCAGTATAATAATTTCAGACCAAACTGTGGTGTAGTTTAAAGTTTAAACTATTGGTCAACCTAAATGATGTTATTGCTTTTTCTTTTTTCGCTTAATTTTGTACAGAAAAGAAGAATTGGTGACTGTAAAATGATGTTATCAATGGATTAGGTGCACTTGATGGTATTAGGGATAATGCTTTACAATTGTTGTACACTATCATACAATTAATTTTGTTGTGGCTTATGAAGTTTCGTATGATATTGACATTTTTGTTGAGTTCAAATTTAAGATACAACTAGAATTTTTGGTCAGGCAATGCCCCGAGGCGGCTGCAATTATCAAATATGCTTTTGTTTGTTTTTCATGATTTATTTTTTATTTAGTGCGAAATTTGAGCTTATGGGTTGTAACATATAATGTGATAAGCTATTAATTAAAAAAGCAAAACAACTAATAAGGAATTGGGATAAAGATAACAGTGTCATAGATTTGGTGCAAGTGAATAAACGATACAAATCAAAAGCTCATACCATATGATTATAAGACTTTATTATCCATTACTTTGAAATATTAAACATCAAATTTATTATGGATAAGTGGTTAAACTTTCACATTTCTTTTCAAATGTCATAAGTTTGATTCCTAATAGCTACGCATGGTTTGTATTATTATTTATGCATAAGACACTTGTAAAGAGTGACATGTGTCACATTCATTGGTGATCGCCACGTGGCATAGTTTCATTGACTACGACGCCTTTTAATATATTGTATGATTTCTTTTCTTTGTATAACTTTTTGTTTTTTTGTACTTTTTTTTTATTTTTTTGTTTTATTTTTTTGTTTTTTTCCAACCAATTCTTTGTATACTTTCGGTAAATTGATGATTTTGCGATTGTCAATGTCAAGTTCTGTAGACACCTAATTTAGTCCCCCTGTCCCGCGGTAGGACTCTGTGATGATTAAAAAAACTCATTTCTTTAAAAGATTGGAAAATTGAGTATACTTGCGCATAAAAAATAAGTTTCGGACATTATAAAAGGCCTGTTCTTATTTAACAGACTTTTTTTTAATTATCCCCCAATGCTTTTTTATTATTTTAAAATAAATAATAATAATAATAAATAAATAAAATATACAAAAAAAATAAAATAAAAAAAATTCGTACAAAAACGCAACGAGGTTAATTTAGTCACGCCTACAGCTCAGCGTGACTAAGTAACAGCGCTACCCTAGCAACGTTGTAGGGTTTCTCGCGCTAATGGGCTAGCGTGATTCGGCGTACCATGCTAGCAGGCCAGCGTAATTAGGGTTCCCACGCTGCTATAAATATCTTCATTTTCTTCATTTCTAAAAAACTTTTTTTACTCACTTTCTCCCTTACACTAAAATAACCCGAAATATTGCTTTTCTATCATCTTTATTTTTATATATAACTACTTATTATTATTTTACGATTTATTTTATTTAAAAAGTGGCTACAAACTTTAATAATATTGAAACAATAATTCGACTCTGCCCAAATTAACACTCGACGATTCTAATCTTCATACGAGAAGTGGTACGTTTCCTGAAAGCCCTAAAAATCAAACTTGTGGATTTGTTGTTGTTGGTTTTCCAAATCATTTACCGCTTTTATCATTTTATTTTTGTTAAAGGACTTAATTTGAATTATCACATTAAATAAAGATAATTGTTTTTGACAAATTGTATCATGCTAGAAATCTTGAATTAATCTTAACGACGGTTTGACTAAATTAATTAGTTTCATTTGATTTCACCTTAATAATAGTAATTTTGTATTAGGTTGTAAATCAATTACTTGGTTCTTTGTATAACTTGTGTATGATTGAGAGAAAACTAGTAATGGCCGCCTACGGACTAATATGACACACTCCGCCATATTAGTACCTTCACCCCCGAATCCTACCTTTGGTTCGTAAGATCATAACTTGGAGTCATCTCCATGGGATCGAAAGGGTTATTCGTGCAATTTAGATTATCGTCCCGTATTCGTGTCCCATTCGTAATCAATCTAAAATACACGGTTTATGAGTTTGATTTCTAAAACTCATTGGCGACTCCTTACTAGCATTGTCCGTATTCGTTGATATTATCTTACTCGAAAAAAGATAATTAAAAATAAAAAAACAATAAAATAGCGTAGCGCGACAGACTTTGTCACACTAACGTCTTAGCGTCACAAGGTTTGCTGCGCTACACCTACAGCGTGACAAACTTTGTAGCGCTGCACAGGCAGCGTGACAAACGTTGTCACGCTACGTTGCCAACACGACTGAAATTCCCGTGCTCTTATTTTGTTGCAAAATACTTCAAAAAAAGTCCATTTCACCTTTCCTTAAGCCAATTTTTTAGGTCTAACTCGACCTATGGACGGTTTGGGAAAGGTGACCAAAAAAATTTGGGACCCTAAAATTCGGGGCCCCTATAGTGGCGATTCTGCTGAGGACTAAAAGTGGGCGAGACTTGAAAATTTTTCTCTCAAATTATACACTTGTTATATTTAGAACATTTTCATTTTTTTAGTCATAATGCATACATGTAACATACACTTGGCCTCCATGTGTTTGAAACATGCCTTAGGATTACCGTGATACTTCTACATTTAATTTTGGGGAGGAACTATTGACTTGTTGGGGCCCATGGTCTCTAAGCAGCCGAGCAATATAGAACCTTATCCCAACTACATCAATTTCTAAGTCGCCCATGGTACTTAGATGGGAGAAACTTCATATCTAACGGTTAATTATACCGGAAAGTGTTGGAGCACGCTCCTTAGATGCAGGACCTTTTTGACCGACCATGATTGACCGTAGTTTGACTGCATTATTTTGTAATTATTGCTTCCTTTTTGTTTTGTATAATTGCTTGTTTTGCTTTTTTATATTTTGTGCATATTTAGATTTTCTGAGATTTTCAAATCTTTTCAACCACATTATTTTATTAGCTAACTAAATTAAATGATTACATAAAATATTTTCCATATTTTTAAATTATATTCTTTGATATCATTTGATTACTTAGAAGTTTTTTTTTATACGCCAATATATTTGATTTAGTTAATAAAATATTGCAAAAGATATTATTAATCAAATCCTTGATCTTCTTAGGATTTGATTAATAGAATCTTTGATTAAATAGAAACTAACTTATAAACTTAACATTTATTAGAAAATTCAAATAATATTAACGATTTTAAAAATACTTTATCTTTTTGAGATTTTTAATATAATTCGAATCTTTTGAAAGTTTACTAATAATTCCTTTCATTTAGAATTTTATTAGTTTAATTTCAATTTTCTAATAAATCTAACTATCTCACTCCCCCTTGTATTATTTTCAAAAAATCAAACACTTAGAATTATAAATTAAAAAAAAAATTAAAAAAAAATCCATCAAGGTTAATCATGATATTTATATATATTTATATTTTATTAATTTTTTTCCCTATGAGATTCCCATCAATTAACCTTGATTGTTATAACTCTAAGTGCCGAGTCTTGTTTCTTTTTTCTTCTATTTTTCTTCTATCCGTTTTTTGTCTTCCCTCATTATCTCTTTGTAAGGATCCAATAATGATAATCTTAAGTTTACTAATTGCTTGACAATGCACGATTTTGATCAATGTTTTTAATGACTCACATACAAATAACATCATCACCAATTTTTCAAAAGTTCAGTCTAATAATAGGCCCATTTAGGCCTAAATAACGTATATATGGGTAACATGGACATGAATCCAAACCCTTAAATACAAATTTAATGATAACTTAGCAAAAATCAATAGAAACTTTCAGCATAACTAACTCTACAGCGCTACACAAACAACGCAATTCTTCTAATTGCGCTGCATTGTTAGAGTCACAAGCTTAATAATGCCCCCTTGCCAGAGCTACTTCTTTTGTCACGCTACAAAGCTAGCGCTAGAACTTTTTTTGCGCTAAAAAGTCATGTATTTGAATAATTTTGATGAATATGTAGTATCTATTTGAAATTACTTATACACAATTAAATCATAATTAACGCCAACTTAAAGAGTTTTAAGTTATTTTAGAGCCCGTTATGGTTCAATAAAAAACCCACTTTGGTTTTTTTCAACATTTTATCTATCAACACATACTAAATCTCAACTATCAGTAAAATGAAATTCATTTCATCTTCAAATTGTACATTCTCTCTCTACTCATCATGTCTTGCTTAAACAATTACAAGTGAATGAACTCATCAAGTTGAGTTAATCAACATGGCAATGAAGAACAAGTTAAAGCATAATTGGCATAATATAGACTATGTTGTTCATATCAAATGCATCCTCAATTTGACGCATCCACACCTTGAACAACTTACTCTATATATTACATCCTTTAAATTAAATGTGTCAATTCCTTAATGAAGTTATTAAAGCAAATTAAAGTGGTTCGAATGAATTCTCTTTTGGGCAACAAACTTTACTTTATTAACCATAGGCCCAGTCATCACGAGCCTAAAAGTTCAATTGAGGCTCAATTTAAGTCTCAAAAATTGGGGGTTCACTCCAAGTCCACTTAGTGTTTATTTAAAGATGCAATACACCAACATAAGAGGCACCTTTGAAACCCTAAAAGTGTCTCCCTTATCTTGAATAACCTACATTATGATCCACTTTCTTGGTAGCCCGTTTGTGCCTAAACACATAGCTTGTTTCTTTCAACCTACATCAAACTTAGCCTGGGGATGGGCATGCTACGAGGACATAAATTAAAATGCAACTCCATACAGAAAATAATGTTAAAGTAGCTCTAATTTTCAATTCAAGCAAATGGAAATGCATGAAATGTTGTGAACAGGTAAAGTTTTAAGCAATAGAGTTGTTCAAGTCTAAGAACAAGTTTGTAGCATAGTTTGAGTTAATTATGGGTAATTGAGCCTTCTTTTCCATTTCTTTCTTACACCCAAAGATTAGCCATGATACAACCTTGAAAAATCCCTCCTTGAGGTGTAATAAAAATGCAAAAACTTGTGACTTTACCTTTAACACATCAATAACTTAGAAGCAAGAGCTACGTAAGACCTGATTCCAACTCGAACTGGATACGTATGCAACCTTTCATAAGGTGCGGTCTTAATAGTCCTACATCTTAAGGACATGTAACATGAGTAAAATTTTAAGGGCCCATGAAATAAAAAGGTCCTTTGAACACAAGACCCACCTAAGGTCTTGGATACTGTTTTATTTTAGGACACACAACCGTCCTTATAAGAAAATTGCCTTAATGTCACATAAAGCAAGTCATTTTCTTCTACACTTATCATCCTTAGCTTCTTTCCTTTTTTTTAATACATAACCTTTCTTCATCAAGCTTCTTTCCTTTCTCATGCTCATCATCATCAACTCTTGTAGTGTCATCTTTTAACTCAAACACTCACATACTTCCTTTACTCGTTCCTTTTTATTCCGCAAAATCCATCCAACTTCTTCATTTTCTCTTAAAGAGTGATTTTTCATAGCTATTTTATATCTATCCATGGCAGCATGAGGCATCACTTTGACTCCATATCATCCTCTCATCATCAAAATCTTTCCTATCTCTTCTAGTTTTTGTCTTCAGAAACTTGGCAACTTGTCTACTTCAAGCATTATCATCTTCAACACTTCAAAACTTGAGCAAGCATTTCTAATATTGATCTCTTATTTCTCTAAAGAGATTCACATTACTAGTAGCCAATAGTTGAATTTGAAACAAACTTCTCAAACAAGACAATCACGAAAGTATAAGATGATGGCTCATAATCTCAGATCAAATGAGAAAGCTAAAATCACTCCCCTTTGAATCATAAGCGTTGTCAAGCACATTATACAACAACTGTAATCAATTTTGGATCTATAACTTCTACTATTCTTTCTTCCCCATTCTCCTCGTACAAAAAATAATCATTTTTTACAACAAAAAAAAAACAACAAGCAAATAAAAAAATCGATTTAGGGAAATTTGACATACCCCCATCCCTTGCTTCCTACTAACTCATGCTATAGCACCTCCGTGCTCATTTGTTCATATTTTTGGTTGTTTTCCTTGTGCTTATTTGCAGCTAATTTGAGCATACTTACATTATAACTAGCTTGAACTTATACACCTTGGGGGCTACATTCTTTTCAAAATTAGTTATGAAGCCACTTGCTTCAAAATCTCATTAAGCCTATGACATTTTCTTGTTGCCCCTTATGAAAAAAAAAAAAACACATGGAAGTTGTCTCACTTGAAACTTCATTTTGGCGATTATTTTTTAGAAGTAAGTCGGATAACCCTCCACAAAATATTGCCATTTTTCCCTTAGTAGGACCCTCGGTCTCAAAATATAGCTCATTAGTTATATGTCAAAAATAAAAGGCCCACGGTCTAATCAATAATACAAGAACAATTAATGAAGTTAAACTTGAAAAGCTTTTACAAAAAAAAAAAAAAAAAGAGCCAGAAAATTAAAAGAGTGTAGCATCACAGACTTTATAGTGCTAAATGAGGAGCGCTACAACATTTTCAGCGCTACTTAACAAGCCCAACAAATTATGCAGCGCTCCATAGCGTAGCGCAACAAAGTTTGTCACGCTACAGCAGCAGCGCTACTAATTTTCTTGCGCTATGTCATTTGAGGTAAAATTAAGAGCATTTTTACTTTCATCATACTAAATAATGGGATAATTGATTTCTTATTCTTGGAGCACGTTGCTTCATAAATATTAAGAGCATTTCCATTTTTGGTTATAAATTAAGAGCTCGTTACTCTTATAATTAAAATAAATTAATCAAGAGCATTTTCCCTTTTTGATTATTAATTAAGTGCCCATTACTCTTATAATAAACTAATCAAAAGCACTATCACTTTTGATTATTAAATTAGGAACCTACCACTCTTATAAATATCAAAATATATTAATCATGACATTTAAAAGCTAACGAGTCATACTAATCAAGAGCACTTCTCAATAGTTCATGGAGCATTATACTTCATTCTATGACATCATTTAGAGAATCATTTGCTGAAGCAATTTTTTTTTTTTGAAAAGAAATCCCAAAGGCTTAAGTATTATTATTAATCAGATCATCAGTGAGAATCACATTAATACAAGAAGGAAAATCCTCCAACCATGTTCTCCTACCTAAATGCCATGGTTGATAGTGAGCTAAACTATGAGCAACTCTATTACCCGTTCGTCGAACATGAAGCCAACTAATAGCAACAAAAGACTTAGCTACCTCCTGGATATCATCTAACAGTACATGAAAAGAGGTGGATCCTCGCTCCTTGCTTCGGAGGGCTGCCATAAGAACGCTGCAGTCCCCTTCAACCTCCACTTTCGAGGCACCCATATCACGAGCAAGCTCCAAACCTCTCAATACTGCCTTCGCTTCCCCGCACCGAACCTCCCATTGACCCTCCATTTGCTCCACCGCGCACCAACAACACTTCCCTCGATCATCACGCATCACCATCCCTATCCCCATACCAACATTGCCTATAAACCCCACATCCACATTGAGCTTAACAAAACCTTCCGGAGGTGGTGTCCACCTTGCAGCTACTGTTAAGCGCCCTACGCCACTCCCCCGTCGAGCATCCGACGCCCAATCATCCTTCAACATCTCCTGCATTAGCTTAGCCACTTACTTCACAACCCTTTTCGGCTCTCTTAGCTCGCGCTCGAAAATCCACCGATTCCGAGCCCCTCAAATCGCTCAGCATAAAGTCACCCATAAACACACTTCATTCTCATTCCCTTTCTCCAACATGCTTTCCACCCATTCAATAAAAGTTCTAACCTAGTGAAGCTCACCTACCTCAACACCACTCTCCTCCCAAATTTCTTGCGTTTGTGGACAAAGACCAATAGCGTGAAGCGAAGTCTCCTCCTCCTTCTCGCACATCCCACATAGCCCCGAACTCATAGGCAACCTCTTACATATCGAGCCATTCGCGGGGAGAGCCTCGTGAGATGCTCGCCAAAGAAACACCTTAATCCTCAGTAAAACCAGAAGCTTCCATATACGACACCAAACCTTTGACCCCGAAGATGAAGCTCCCCCTACTTCCGCACCCTCACTATCTCCACTCAAAATTCTATAAGCTGACTTAACAGAGTACAAGCCTGATTTTTCCGCGTCCCAAAAAAATTGGTCCCTAGTTGGGATAGCTAAAATTCTTTCACGTTCAAGCGACAAAAACAAATCCTCCACTAAGTCCCGCTTCCACTCACCTCCTGCATCCAGCAACTAATTCACGCACATGTCCTCCCTCCCCTCCACTACTAGCGAAATAACACGCCATGATTGGGTGTTCGGGATCCACAAGTCATGCCAAAATCGAATAGTCTCCCCGTTTCCCACCCGCCATCTTATTCCCTTATAAAGCACCCATTTAGCCTCCTAAATACCGCACCATTTATAACTCGGATTATGCCCCAATTCAGAGAGAAGAAAGTCACTATTATAAAAACAGCGAGCACGGAGCGTGAGACCGAGCAGCAAGGTGGGGTGTTCGATGAGTCACTAAGCTAGTTTCCCTAGCAACGCCCAATTAAATAGCTTAAAGTCCTTAAAACCCAACCCTCCATCCTTTTTCGACTTGCAAAACTTCTTCCAAGCTAGCCAATGTATCTTCCTTTCCCCTTGTTTTTGACCCCACCAAAATTGAGCTACTAAGGACATTAACTCATTACAAAACGTGGATGTGAACTTAAACACACTCATTGCGTTGGTAGGGAGAGATTGAGCCACTGCCTTAATCAAGACCTCCCTTCCCGCTTTTGATAAGCACATCCCCTTCCACCCTTGAAGCTTCTTCCAAAACTTTTCCTTGACCCCTCTAGTAATTACCCTCTTCGATCTTCCCACAGTTGTAGGCAACCCAAGGTACCTATCATGCCCTTCCACCACTCGAACCCCTATGCTTTGCACTAACTCCTCCCTAACATGCTGCTTCACTCCCTTGCTAAAAGAGATAGTGGTCTTCCCCAAGTTTACGAGTGCCCCAGACGCACTCTCATATTCCATCAACACCGCCATAATCACGCCAACCTCCTGCATGTCTGCCTTACCGAAAATAATGCAATCATCGGCAAATAATAAATGCGAAATGGTAGGAGCCGTTGTGGCAATTCGCACGCTATAAAGGGACCCTTCCTCCACCCTCAACCGAAGGAGACCAGAAAGAGCTTCTGCAACCAAAATAAAAAGGTAAGGCGATATCAGGTCCCCCTGCCGAAGACCCCTACTAGGCAAAAACTCTTCAGTTGGAGCACCATTAACAAGAACCTCGAAAGACACACTTTTTACACACTACATAACTCTATCTATCCAACCTGGGTCAAAGTTCATCTTTGTCAACGTCGCTTCTAGAACGCCCCACTCAACTCAATCATATGCCTTTTCCATGTCCAGTTTAAGCGCCAAAGCCCCATTACTAGCTTTCAAGCCTTTCATATGGTGGAACTCCTTAAAAGCAAGCAGAATGTTGTCAATAATGAGTCGTCCCGGAGTAAAAGCACTTTGATTAAGTGAAACAATCTCTGCGAGAAACTCCTTTAGCCTATTAGCCAACACCATTAAAACGAGTTTATAGACGACATTACACAAGCTAATAGGGCGAAGGTCCATCATATGCTCAACATTAGCTTTCTTTGGGATAAGCACAATGAAAGTTTTATTCAAATCGGTCAGAAACATACCTCCTCGAAGCACCCCAAGCACTACATTTATCACAGTTGGTCCCACAATATGCCAATACGACTGGAGGAATAAAGGACACATGCCATCCGACCCCGAGGCTTTATTAGGATGCATTTGACCCAACGCCTTAAACACTTCCTCCTCATCGTACTCCCTCCTAAGGCCCGTATTCATCTCCTCCGTCACTACTGCTCTCACTCCACGAAGCGCATTATCCACACCCACTACCTCTCCTGCCTTAAAGAACCCCTTAAAATAATCCATAGCAACCCCTCCCACAGCCTCGTCACCCTCCTTTCTAACACCTTCATCACCAAGTAGAGATGTGATCGTGTTCTTCCTTCGACGACTTGAGGCTTTACGATAAAAAAAGCTCGTATTACGATCCCCCGCTGCTAACCAGACTTCCTGGGAGCGTTGTCTCCAACATACCTCTTCCTCTCTAATCAAATCCCCATTCTCCTTAACTAATCTCTTCCGCTCGGCTACTTTTTGCAGCGCTCAAACCTCCCTTATTTAAGCTCTTCAATTTCTCACGCTTCTTGCGCAGCTCTCTAAAGAGCTTTCTAAATGTTGCCTTCCCCCACTCCTGTAAGCTCTTTGAGCAGGCTGCTATTTTTTGGGTATACAAATCCCCACCCCACAGTCACCACTCCTTCACACCCCTCATGTTCCGCCCACATTTGCTCAAGACGAAAAGGCTTCTCAAAAAGACGAGTCCTCCACCCAACCGAGTTTAGAATGAGTTGTATTGGTGGATGGTCTGACCATTCTCTATCTAGATGTACCACTTTAGCGGTTTGGACCAAATCATGCCAACTAACATTTGCAAGAGCCCTATCAAGCCGACATTGAACATTCTCCCCACCTTCTCTCCTATTATCATAAGTAAAAGGGTATCCTTCAAATCTCAGCTCACGTAACTCACACACATCTATAGCATCCCTGAAGTTTGACATTTGCCATTGGGCACGGTCTCCACCCCCTAACTTATCATTGTCTCGCACTATCTCATTGAAGTCTCCCATGCACACCCACGGACACTGGTGCTGAGTAGCCAGCACCGCCAAAAGGGACCAAGATAGATGCCTATTATGAACTTCAGGCCAACCGTAAAAACCCGTAGACCTCCACCCATTTCTCTCCAAGCCCGAGTCAATCCACACATCAATCTGATGGATGGACATAGACCGCAACTCCACCCGAATATCTTTCTGCCGTAACAAAGCTAAACGACCCGACCTACCGCGACTATCCACTACTACACCATCAAAGTACACAAGCCTATTTTTTATTGAATTAAACTCACTACTTGACAATTTCGTCTCTGAAAGGAAAATCAAAGATCGGGCTTCTCTTCGGGTTAAGTCCCGAAGGCCATTAAGTGCAAGGGTATTGCCCAAACCCTTACAGTTGAGAGCTAAGATACTCATGGCGATTGGCGGGATGGGGTACCCCCCATCTCTGCCATACCTAATGCGGAACTCAATGAGACCATGGTTCTCATCACCCCAAAACCCTCGTCAACCTCAATATCAAATTCCCGTCCTCTTTTACTGCCACTAAGCTCACCCCCCTCCACCCTACTGCTCTCCTCTCCCCCTCTCATAATCTTCTTCCATTTCCTCCCCTGCTTCAAATTTATTCCCCCACCACCTACAAGTTGGCTTAGCGTCTCCTCCCCTCTTGCTGTGTCACAACCCTCACTACCACGACCTTGCCCCTCCTCCCCACTTCTCCGCCATTGACATCCTTCTCCCTCACCTTCTCCATGTGCGCATCTTTGGATCCTATAGAATCACTCTCCTTTTGCTCTTTTCCCCCCTCCCTCATCTCACTCCCACCTCGTGATCCCTTCAACACTGTCGTTTGTTCCCTAACATCCTTACTCTTAGTATGAAAAATCACTTGCTTCTGCGCACCCATCAGCTTCGCTTCTTCGTCTTTAATGCGCATTCTCCCCTTTCGTGGCGACGCTCGCAACCACAAACCCCACGCCTTCTCTATCCCCTCTTCCTTCTCATCCGCCCTCACACAGTCCTTATCCGCATTTCTCAACAAACCACAACCAAAGCAAAACAGTGGTAGACGCTCATATTTTATGTCCATAATCTTGACATTCCCTCGCCTATCCTTAATTTTCTAGTATCTGCGCAAGGGTTTCGTCACGTCAATCGCAACTCAAACTCTCCGTGACTTATCCCACCCAAGCGTATAGGTCTCAATATCCATCACCTCCCTAATCTTACTTGCTATCACATTAATTTCTGCATTCGAACGACTGTCCAAAGGTAAGTTATATAACCAAATCCAGAATGGTGATTTCTCAAGCTGCATGTTCTCCGGTTGTTCCTCCCCATTAACCTCTCGTAATAGAATTAGTTTATTGTCAAAATGCCGTGGCACCCCGTCCAACACCTTCTCCTTGTCCCTCCAATGAAAGAATTGAATTATGAATAGGATATTTTCAATGGGTCGAAAAACCGCTCCCTTTGAAAGAGACCAAACCTGCACCATTGTTTTTTGTAGCGCTTCGAAATTATATGGGCGAATGGACAGGAGACGACCCACCAATGCCAGGTCATAATTGATCCTTCCGTGTGGCATCCTCCTCGACACCAAGTTCCACAACCTCTTTCTCCTCGCCATCAAGTAACAAATCAGCGCAACCACTCACAATGACTTTTTCCATACTCCTAAAAACCTTGAGAAAACAAGGAAAGACAATAACTTGACTACCAAGTACGAAACACTCTTCTTCTATAACCCTAGAAAAACCCTAGAGAAACCCTAGGAAAACCCTAGAGAGAAAAGAGACTCTTTAGTTTTGGCACACAATTTATATGTCGAAGCATTTTTGTTTAATAAAATAAAAGCATACTACTCTTACAATGCTTGGAGCATTCTTCAATAATCATTATAAAAGAAATTTATTTCATATGCTTGAACATTTGTATGACTACATTTGAATAAATTATAACAAATAATTCTCTAAATCAACATGTAAGCTCAAACTCATCTCATATTTCTCAAAATTAAGTTAATTAAAGAATGTTTGAGATAGAAGCACTTACATTACAAAAGAAGAAGCACTTAAAGGAAAGAGTAGAGTAGTGCAAGACAATTTACTACCCTAACACCTCAGTGTCACAAACCCAAACAAGTTGCCTCAGTAGCGCGACTAATTCTGCAGCGCCATCACTCAAGCATAGCAATGAAACCACGCAAATGTCCCTGCACAGCACTACCATGTATTATCAATTGAACGTCAACTTTTATAATTTGAGCAACATTTCAAAAACACAACAAATGAAGAAATGCTTACTTAGGAGCGTGATAGCAGCAACCGCATTGAAGATCTTAGCGCCTTTTCTTCTGTCGCACTGACGCATCAGCGTGCTTGGCTTTGTGACGCTACAAGGCTAGCGTTCTTGACTGTGCTTTGTTGTATTTTCAAGTGCTTTGAGTTTGTTTTTGATGTTAATCCCTTTTCTCACTCCTTTATCCAAAATACTCAAAAGGAAAAATACATTGAGTTAAGGTTTGTGATTTTATTACAACATCATTAGCTTTTGTCAACAATTTTAGTAAATAAGCAAATTTACTCTAAATAGTAATAAATGAACGAATTTTTTTTTTTTTTACCTTTTTTCAATAATTCCGATAAATAAGCAAATTTACCTAAAGTGGAAATAAATGAGCAAATTACATTTTTTCAATAGTTTCGGTAAATAAGTGAATTTACCCAGAATAGTAATAAATAACCGAATTTATTACCTCTTTTCAATAATTTAGGTAAGTAAGCGAATTTACTCAAAATAGTAATAAACGAGCAAATTTATTACATTTTTTCAACAATTTCAGTAAATAGATGAATTTACTCAAAATAGTAATAAATGAGCAAATTTATTACATTTTTTCAAAAATTTCATTAAATAAGCGAATTTACTCAAAATAGTAATAAATAAGAGAATTTATTACATTTTTTCAATGATTTCAGTAAATAAGCGATTTTACTCAAAATAGTAATATATAAGCGAATATATTACATTTTTTTTCTTCAGTAAATAAGAGAATTTACTCCAAATAGTAATAAAAAAGCGAATTTATTCCCTTTTCCAATAATTTCGATAAATGAACGAATTTACGAAAAATATTATTAAATAAGCGGATTTATTACATTTTTCTCAATAATTTTAGTAAATAAGAGAATTTACTCAAAATAGTTATAAATGAGCGAATTTGTTACATGTTTTCCATAATTTTGGTAAATAAGCGAATTTATCCAAAATGGTGACAAATGAATATTTTTTCAAACAATTTCAGTAAATGAGCGAGTTTACTCAAAACGAAATTTATTACCTTTGTTTTTAAAATTCCAGTAAAAAGCAAATTTAATCAAAATACTAAATAAACATATTTATCAGCTAAGTGTTAATTGTTTTGATATATAAGCGAATTTATTAAAATATTTTTCTATAAAGGAAAGTCGATTTCGGTTACGAAAGCCATTGCTTTCTAAAATTTGATACACCCATTGGTTAATGAGGAACTCATGGCTCTGGATATGGAAGTCTCGAATAATGATTCGAGCATACTTTGATTGTCGTCTTACTCAGACTCAATCAAAGTAGACACCTAATTTAGTCCCCCTGTCCCGCGGAAGGATTCTGTGATGATTAAAAAACTAATTTCTTTAAAAGATTGGAAAATCGAGTATACTTGGGCATAAAAAATAAGTTTCGAACATTATAAAAGGCCCATTCTTATTTAACGGACTTTTTTTAATTATCCCAACGCTTTTTTATTATTTTAAAATAAATAATAATAATAATAATTAAATAAATAAAATATATAAATAAAAAATTTTTACAAAAACGCAGCGCGGTTAATTTAGTCACGCCTACAGCTCAGCGTGACTAAGTTAACAACGCTACCCTAGCAGCGTTGTAGGGTTTCTTGCGCTAATGAGCCAGCGCGATTCGGCGTACCACGCTAGCAGTCCAGCGCAATTAGGGTTCCCACGCTGCAATAAATCTCTTCATTTTCTTCATTTAAAAAAAAACTTTTTTTACTCACTTTCTCCCTTACACTAAAATAATCCGAAATATTTCTTTTCTATCATCTTCATTTTTATAAATAATTACTTATTATTATTTTACTATTTATTTTATTTAAAAAAGTAGCTACAAACTTTGATAATATTGAAACAATAATTTGACTCTACCCAAATTAACACTCGACGACTCCAATCTTCATACGAGAAGTGGTACGTTTCCTGAGAGTCCATCAAACTTGCGGATTTGTTGTTGTTGGTTTTCCAAATTATTTACCGCTTTTATCATTTTATTTTTGTTAAAGGACTTAATTTGAATTAACGTATCACATTAAATCAACATAACTGTTTTTTGGACAAATTGTATCATGCTAGTAACCTTGAATTAATCTTAACGACGGTTTGACTAAATTAATTTGTTTCATTTGATTTCACCTTAATAATTGTAATTTTGTATTAGGTTGTAAATCAATTACTTGGTTCTTTGTATAACTTGTGTATGATTGAGAGAAAACTAGTAATGGCCGCCTACGGGCTAATATAACGCACTCCGCCATATTAGTACCTTCACCCCCTGATAACACCATTTTATACTCATACTTCGATGCTAAATTTGTGTGTTTTCATCTTACTTTTCCCATAGTTTCAACCTTTTTGAGCCATTATGCTTTATACTTTGCTATTGTTCTTCTCGGATGTATTTTGCTTTGTTTTTGTAGGTTTTAGGTGCTTTTTCTAGGATTTTTGGAGATGCAATTAAAGCTAATTGGATGTTGATCAAATAATGGATAAATGAAGACGTTTATGATGGTGAAAAGCTTCAAAAGAGTTGCTCATGAAGACCTACCGCAACATGGTTGTGGAAATGACTTAGTTTGCCACAACCTAGTTGTGGCCATTTGTTTTTGAAGGGTTTTGAAGCAAAATGGCAGCCTACTCCGCACCCTAGTTGCGGCCTAATATCACATGCCACACCCCGGTTGCGGCCTCTTCTTTGATGTAGACAACTCTTCATATTCCTAGCATCTAAATAGGCTTTATAGAGGAGTTTCATCCTAACTCTACACAGATACTTCAATATCAGTTATTTTTGGAGAAAAAGCTTTTAGTTCTCCATAGTTTTTTTGGCACACATTCTCAACTTTGGTTCTTTGACATTGTTTTGGCAATTCCATCAATTCAAGTAATATCTTCTTTTCTCTATTCTCTTTTTATTGTTATTAATCATGCTTTCTTTTAAGTTTTGTTTTGTTTATTCAACAATTATGTTTGAGTAGTTTTATTAATCTAGGGTTAGGTCAAGCCCTAGCCATGATTGATTCTTGAGCAATTTTATAAAACCCCCAATTTAATTGTTGATTGTTCATGCTTAATTGATTGTGCTTACACCAATACTAGATTAGGGATAATTGGTATTGTTATGAATTCATTGTCTTTATCACAATGGGAATTGGATATTGATGAATTTGGATATATCAATTAAGAACATGAAATTCTCCACGGGATTAGGTAGAATGAATTGTTAGAAAGTTAGGTTTTGTGATTAAAGTCTTTGATTTGCATGATTCCACGAGAGTAGGCTTGATTGCAAATTAAGGAAGCCATAGATACTCGGGAGAGGTTTTTATAGGGTTACCTTTTCTCTTGAACAATTAGTCGATTAAATTGGGGTATGAATTGCTTGTGTCAATTGTGCTAGTGGTGGTGCCTAACTCTAGGTGTTTTTTTTATTCCTTGAATTTTATCATTGTATTTACATTAGTCTGTTTTAGTGTTAGAATAGTTATTCAATCTCACATCTAAATTGTTACTTGCTTAGTATAAAGCATAATCAAAATCGACCACTTTGAACCATTTAGTCTCTTGGGATTCGACCCTTACTTGCCCGACTACATAGTTAGGAGGAAAAGTTAGGTTATTTTGTTAGGTGCGTGACACGCCTTTCACCCCCGAATCCTACCTTTGGTTCGTAAGATCATAACTTGGAGTCATCCCCATGGGATCGAAAGGGTTATTCGTGCAATTTAGATTATCGTCCCGTATTCGTGTCCCATTCTTAATCAATCTAAATACACGGTTTATGAGTTTGATTCCTAAAACTCATTGGGGACTCCTTACTAGCATCGTCCGTATTCGTTGATATTATCTCACTCGTAAAAAGATGATTAAAAATTAAAAAAAACACTAAAATCGCGTAGCGCGACAGACTTTGTCACACTAACATCGCAACGTCACAAGGTTTGCTGCGCTACACCTGCAGTGTGACAAACTTTGTAGTGCTGCACTGTCAGTGTGACAAACTTAATCACTCACTTATCAATCAATAGGTGAAGCTTGAGGCTCTTCATGATGGTCCTTGGCAAAAGCTAGAAGCTCAGGTACCGTTTGGCAATTTACTTTAGTAAGTAGGTGCTTAACTTTTAAGCTATCTTAAATAAAAGTTATGTTTGGGGTATGAGTTGAAATAAAATTTAGTTTGAATTTTGACTGAAATTGAATTGCTATTAAAAGTAGTAACTTATTTAAGGTGCTGAAATTTTCAGTTACCTTATCAATTTAGCCTGTTTTACGTACCTTACCACTTTCAATTCTATTTCACCTTATGTTACTTGCTAGAGTATAAAATATTGTAAAATACTCTTGTACTTATTTAGTTACCTAAGATTAAGCCTTATACATAGTATGTATATCCTTTAGGATGACTAGGATTATTCTTAGAATATTTCCTTCCCTTAATTATAGATTATAGTTGGCATTTACGTGGTATATATAGAGGTGAATATGATGAACATAATCAAGGGATTATATTCTTTCATGATATCAGACGCTTAAGATTCTGCTTTCGCAAATTCATCTTCTTCGTCTATTCTACATTTCTACCCATTCCCTACCTTCCCGTCGACATGGGTGACACAAAAGCATCTTTCCACTCGGCTCTTGCTGTTACTAACATTAAGACCGATGTGCCCGTAACGCTTGTTGTTGAGTATGTTCAATACGCGACTTGGTCCAAATTATTCAAAGTCCATTGTCGCTCTTATAATGTTCTCCATCACATAATCCCTCCATCTTTGAAGGTGGCTTTCGCTGAAGAAAAGGCCCCTCTTACGCCTGATGGACAAGAACTTTGGGACATCCTCGATGCTACGGTTCTACAATGGATTTATTCAACTATCTCTACAGATCTTTTGAACACCATCATTGAAGCTGATGGTATGGCCTTAATGCTATGGGAGTGATTACGTGGTTTGTTTGAAGACAATGCAGACTCACGTGCTATTGCTCTTGACGAGGAATTCTCCACGACATATCAACGTGATTTTCCCTTTGTCGAGGCTTATTGTCAACAACTTAAGATCCTTGCCGATCAACTCAAGAACGTCAGGGCTCCAGTCTCAGACCATCGTGTTAGGGTGTTGACCCTAGGGATTTTGAAGATGACAAACACATACTGCTAATGGGTTACTTGCTATATGTCAAGCTAAACAATTATTAGTAGCAGTTGTATCAACAGAAGAACTTATCTCAAGTTCAATTGTCTTAAAGAGCATTGAGATAAATCGTACGTAATCTAGAAGATTTATGTCAGCACATGAGTTTATTCAGAGAATATATGAAAACAAGATTTCAAAGTATATTCTGAGAAGATATGGAAAGTATATTCTAAGAAGATACTATCAAGATCTCTGAAGATATTTGGAAAAGATATATAAACAAGATTTTGGTAACAAATCAGTTATATGAAGAATGAAGCATGTGAATTTAGATTGAGAATTGATCTAAATTCACTTTATGAAGAATATTCACCAAGATATTGGTGAGTTGTGAATCATGAAAACATGGAAGGAAATCAGAGAAACCATACTAGTTACTTCACTATAAATATTGAAGATCGGAAGAGAAGAGATCAACCAAGACTTACGCAAATCACTAAAGGCATACATGACTAGGTACAAGAGTCAGTTGTACTAGGATTTTGTTCACCTTTATGAGTCTGTAATCTTGAGTTCGGGGAAAGGTGAGTCACTTCAGTAAATCACTTGTAAAGAGAAAGAGAAGAGAAAAGAATAAGAGAACTTAGAGAATAGAGAAGGCTGGTCAAGCCAACAAGAGAGAAAGAGAAAGAGAAAGAGAAAGAGAAAGAGAAAGAGAAAGAGAAAGAGAAAGAGAAGAACTTGTTCAGGGGCAACAAGTTCAGGGGAACAAGTAATGAGTTGTACTTAGAGAAGTCCATACTAACTAGGATTGTAACAAAGTCGTTGACCCTAGTTAGTGAAAAGAGAATTGAGTCAAAATCCCTAGTGGTCGAGTTTTTTTCCTTCCTATTAGGCCTAGGAAAGGTTTCCTCGCTAAAATCGCATGTTCTCTGCTTGTCTCTCACTTTCTCTATGCTTTTCTCTAGTTTAACTTTTATTGTTTGTCAAAACTAACATAGGGGATAAGCTCGGTTATTCGGCATATAAAAGTTCTCCCTAAGTTTTATGAGGCCCGATTGAAGTTGACATTAGAAGAGCGGGCTTTGAAGCAATAGGCTGCTGCTGATGATGAGTCTTTTCTTACCGCCGCTAAGTCCAAAGACTCACCTGAGCCTCATCCTTCGAAGCCCCATCATAAGAGCCGCAATAATAATAACTGGAACAAAATCCGTAACAACAAATAAGGTGGTCAACACTGGGGCGATGGTTAAATGGGTGGTCGTGGTGGTCAAACTAGGGCAGGCGGTCAAGCTGGTGGTGGTGGTCTGTCGGTACATTAGTGGCAGGCACCTAGCCCATGGCAGCAGTGGCATGTCCATATCCCACTCAATCTTGGTCAAGGCCTAATGCACGACATGGTATTTTTGGCCCAAGGCCACGCAACAGCCTACATGGAAGCAGCAACAACAACTTATGCCACATGATCTACCAACTCGGCAACATGCTCATGCTACTCAATGGGCTCCAACAATCATTGAATTTGCAATGCACACTATGTCCTTAACTAAGCCCGATCCAAACTGGTATATGGATATAGAAGCTACCTCTCATATGACGACATTTCCTAGTAATCTATCGTCTTATTTTAATTTGAACGACAAAAATAAAGGAATTATTGTTGCTGGTGGTCAATCTATTCCGATTCATGGTCATGGTCAAACTGTTACTCCTTCTCCCCATCCGACCCTATCTTTAAATAATATTTTACATGCACCTCAAATAATTAAAAATTTAGTTTCTGTAAGGAAATTTATTACTGATAATCAAGTATCTGTAGTTTTTATCCTTTTGGATTTTTTGTGCATGATTTACAGACGGGGACATGATTAATGAGATGTGATAGTTCGGGTGATTTTTACCCATTAATCAAGAGTCATAATAAAGCCTCCTCTCCATATGCTTTTTAGCTTCTTCTTTTTGGAATTAAAGTTTGGGTCACCCTGGCGTTCTAATTTTGGATTCTCTCCGGGAAAATAATTTGATAGAATGTACTCGACCTTTTAAGTCTCAGATTTGTCATTCTTGTGTATTTAAAAAACACGTTAACTTGCCATTTGATAATTCTACTTCTGTTACTTTTTGGCCCATTGATATTATTCATACTGATCTTTGGACTTCTCCCATTTTAAGTTCTTTGGGACATTGTTATTATGTGCTGTTTTTGGATGATTGTTCCAAGTATTTGTGGATTTTACCATTGCTAAAAAATCGCAAGTCTTTGATATTTTCCACATTTCAAGCTCATACAAAAACAAAATTTAAACGTGACATTAAAAATGTTCAATGCGATAATGGGGGGAGTACGATAATATTACCTTTTGGGATTTTTAAAAAGTACATGGAATTTCTTTTCGATTTTCATGTCCCTTTACTTCTCCTCAATATGGAAAAGTAGAAAGAAAAATTCGATCTATAAATAATATCATTAGGACTCTTCTTAATCATGCTTCAATGCCATTGTCATTTTGGTATCATGCTTTACAAATGGCCACATACCTTCTTAACATACTTCCAAGTAAATTATTAGCCAATGAGTCTCCTTTCAAAACTTTGTACCAAAGAGATCCTTCCTATTCACACATTCGAGTCTTTGGGTGTTTGTGTTTTCCTCTTGTCCCTTCCACTAAAATAAACAAACTTCAAGCTCGTTCCACTCCATATGTCTTCTTAGGATATCCCACTAATCACTGTGGTTACAAGAGTTTTGATATATCGAGCAATAAAATTATTATTAGTCGACATGTCATATTTGATGTAAAAATTTTTCCATTTGCAAAAATTTATAAATCACAATTATGTGATTATGATTTTTTGGATGATGGCCATCATTCTCCATATATTTTACATCATTTTCAACAATTGACCCAAACACAACCACATAACAATAATAATACCCTTCCTCATTTGGGCCATCCTACTCAAGTCCACTTGAATCCTCCTTCCTCTTCAACAGCACCGCATAGTGCTACATGTTCTCCCACTCTTCTCCCACTCGAGCCACAATCCATACCATCCCTCAACTCCCATATCAGATTCCCCTTTGAGCCATGCTGAATATGGCACAACTTCTCAACCAATTGTCACTCAAATTCCACCACATTCTTCTTCCTAAATACGAAATTACACTCCTTCACATCAGGCCCAACGATCAGTGACTAGAATTCAGCATGGAATTTATAAGCCCAATCCAAAATATAATTCTCATCATGCTTATAATATAGTGGCTTATAAATCCCCGATTTCTCGAAACCCCATTTCAGCCTTATATGATCCAAATTGGAAATTGGAAATGGATGATGAATTTAATGCTCTTATTAAAAATAAGACGTGGGATTTATTGCCCCGTCCACCTGATGTTAATATTATTAGATCAATGTGGATTTTAACTCATAAAGAGGAATCTATTGGTTCTTTTGAGAGGCATAAAATCCGACTTGTAGGTGATGGTAAAACACAACAGGTTGACATTGATTGTGGAGAAACTTTTAGTCCCGTGGTGAAGCCAACGACCATTCAGACAGTTCTCAGTTTTTCCTTATCTAAAAATTGGAGTATTCACCAATTAGATGTGAAAAATGCTTTTCTCCATTGTGATCTCAAGGAGTATTCCTCATCTAAACTTTAGACTGTTTACATGCATCAACCCATGTGGTATAAGGATCCAATTCATCCCGGTTATGTCTGTTTACTTTGAAATTCTTTATATGGGCTTAAGCAAGCTCCTCGTGCATGGTGCAAAAGGTTTGCTGATTTTGTTTTCCTCATTGGCCGGTTTTCATGACTATAAATTAGACAATTCCAGTTTGTCTACAAAAATGGAACTGCAATGGCTTATTTGTTGCTCTATGTTGATGAAATTATTTTGACTACTTCCTCTGATGCTTTGTTAATCACTATAATGAAGTGTCTAAGTGATGAGTTTGCTTTGAAGGATTTGGGCTCGTTGAATTGTTTTCTCAGCATTCGCGTGAATCGGCATAAGGGTGGCTTATTCTTGTCACAATGCAAGTATGTTGAAAACATTGTAGAGCATGCTGGTATGACATCATGCAAACCATGTGTTACTCCAGTTGATACCAAACCTAAGATTAGTGCACAATCTGGCGTGAATTTTAAAATTCCGTCTAAGTATCGAAGCTTAGCTGGGGCCTGCAATATCTTACATTTACTTAGCTAGACATCTCATACGTTGTTCAACAGGTTTGTTTACATATGCATGACCCTCATGATCACTATATGAGTGCTCAATGGCACATCATCCGATACATTAAGGGTACTCTACATTTTGGCCTCCATCTTTCTCCTTCTTCAGTTACTGATCTGGTGTCCTATACTAATGCTGATTGGAGAGGTTTTCCTGATAGTCGAAGGTCCACATCTGGTTGTTGTGTCTTCTTTGGAGATAATTTGAGCTCATGGTCCTCCACACATCAACCAACTCTGTCTCATTCAAGTGCTAAGACCAAGTATTGGGGTGTTGCTAATGTTGTTTTAGAGTCATGTTAGATTTGGAATTTGCTTTCGGAGCTCCACTATCCCATTCACAAGGCTACTTTGGTATACTGTGATAATGTTAGTGCTTTTATCTTTCTGGGAACCCTGTTCAACACCAGCGCACTAAACATATTGAGATGGATATCCATTTTGTTAGGAACAAGGTCGCTCGTGGAGGGGTAAACATAGCCTAAGTCATATTGCATATATTTCATCCATATTTTTTTCATGTGCTATATTTCTCTTAAATTAAAATATCAATTAATTGATTATTTGTTTTTGTAAGGGCATGTTTACTTTAGCTGAAAACTAGAAAAATTGAACTGAACTGATTGGAGTTGAACTAAAAATAGATGAAATAAAAAATTTTAAGAGAGAAGGATGTTAGGAGCTGAACTGAACAAAAATAATTAAAGCTGAGCTGAAGTGCACTGATTGGAGCTGAACTTAATAGAGTTGAACTCAATTTAATGACACTGATTGGAGCTGAACCTAACCTGAGCTGAACTCAAATTAAGTTGAAGTAAACATGCCTCAATTGGAATCCACGTTTATCTTTGCCCTTCATCTTGTTATTTTACACATATTTAACCTCATTTTATCCTTCTCCCATATAATTTGTAGCCTTTTCTCTATTATTTTCTTTTTAAAAAAATTATTTACAGTAATGACAAGGGGCTTAGATTGGAGGTCCTTTAGTGAGGGTTTTCTTTAGGGTTTTTAGTGGGGATAGTTTTTTCCTATCCTCCATTGCTAGGCTTTTCCTTTTACTTTTTCAGTAAGGTTTTTAGTAATTTATTCATCTTGCTCCGATCCCCTTTACTATTTTTTTTTCTATTGGTCTTAATTGTGCATTTTTGTAGGGGCTTTCATCGGTGTTCTTAATGGTGTAAGCCCCCAAAATTTCTGTAATTGCTTAATATAAATATATCACATCCTTAAGATGGTGATTATTCTTTGTTTTTTCATTTTCTTTTGTTCATTTGTTGAAAAAAAAATAGCTAGGGTTTCACAATTTTTTTTTAAATTAGAGCACCACAAAATATTTTACCCAAACGACTAAGAATCGATGAGTGTCATGCCGAATCATTGCGAATTAATAGATTGTATTTTGTCAAATGAGGTAATTAAGGCTTTTTTTTACATCAAGTTTGCGATATAACTAGTTCTAAGGTGTTATGTACCTATATTGAAATTTTCTGAAATTGAATATAGTTGCTGTTTGGTGATCTTTTATTTGAATAATATTTACTATAAATGTGTTGACACCAAAAATTTAGATTTTGGTGTTAAATCTATCCAAATAAGAGGAAAATATATAAGATTATATTATTTGTTCAGATTTATGAAATTATGAAATATTGGTATCGTATTCTCTAGGCAATATTATCTTATATACATGGGATTATATTGTTTTAGGGTTTTATGAGAGAAGAGCTGAAATAAGTCACAAAGATCACATCACCTCCCTATTATCAGATCATAGGCAAATAGTCCATAATAAGTTGATAAGACCTCTGTACTATGAGAGAACCAACATAAACTCCTCACATTTGGAGAGAGGAATCAAGAGACTAATGATAATTGTAACCCACAAGTTATCAATGAAGTATTGTTTCCCACATTATTTATGCTGTCTTATATCTCGAATTTGCAGGTTGAAATTTTAATGTTTACAAATTGGCACACTCGATGAGACAATTCTCGCTCTTCATCCTTCTCCAATCCATATGGTTCAAACTTTGTAGAATTTAATAGGGGCATATCAAATTCAAACTTCAGATTCTACACCAAAATTTCAAGATAATGTTGCATCCGACTTCAAGTCTCCACAACAAGTCTCGTGAAGACATTTGACGACACCAAAATTTTAGAGTATTAGGTGTTAAATCTATACATATAATATGAAAATAGAGTAGATTGTAGTATTTGATGTGAACTTAAGTGATGAATCAGTTGATGAGCCTATTAATCTCATTTTGAGTCCTATTGACTTTGACACTGATAATACTCAAGCATGGGTGACAATGGTGAAAAGGGAATCGTCTTTGGGTGATGGTGATGGTGATCAACACCACTAAGGAAGATTTCTCACATTAAAGGAATGAATGATAATTAGGTGGTAATGGTGGTTCTTATACCCATGGTCTTCTCCACTAATAATATCATCAATCTATTTGGAAGAGTGGTGGTGTAAAGGAATAAATTAGTCTTTCCTATGAGATTTTTCCCATTTCATTTGATAGGGTTTTTCTTATTTTAAGTTTTATTACTTAGAGTTATAGTGGTCTAATACCCATCATTTTTTATCTAAGGATTAAGGAAAATACTTTCTTGAAGATTTCTTGATTAAAAGATTGATTCTTGAAAGGTTTCTTTATTAAAAAATTGATTTGTTTGAAGGTTTCTTGAAATTGGAAGCAAAAATCAAGAAAACGCAAAAACAACATGACGCGTGTTAAGACGGTTTTCAAGGTTTGTGGGCAACAAGGGTTTTCCGTATTTCTTGGAGAATCTTGAAGTTCATTTTAGTTGAGTTCGTTGTTAGTTAAGTCAGAATTGTTTTTGGAAATGTTTTGTTTGTTTTAGTTCCAAAAATCAGAACACAATTGTTGTGGCGCAAGGATTACAATTTTTGGTTAAGTTGTTGTTTTGTTTGTTTTGCTTGCCTTGCAAGTTGTTTCTAAGTTTGTTAGGATCTGTTTTGATTGTTAGAAGGTTGATAGAAATTTGTTATGGATTTGTTAGAATATTTTACTATAAATAGCCCAACAAATCAATGTAACAAACATACGTCATTCAATAATAAATTTTTTTGTTTTCCTCTGTATCAAAAATTCTGTGTGAGTTGTTGTTGCAATTCTGGTCATAAATTCATGTGCTCTTGGATTAGACCATAAATTTAGAACCCTACCTAATTAAGTTTAGGATTGAACAATTAGTTAGTTTAAATTAATACAATCCTAGATTGTAGTGTTAATTGCAAACCTTGTGAGTTTCGAGTGTTATTTGCGAGTACCACCTAAAATCGACATCATTATTTGTTGAGGTTTAGAATATTATGAAATATTTTTATCTTATGCTTCAATTAATTTTATCTTATTTATAAGAAATAAGATATAAAATAATTCACAAAAACTCCATCGCCTCACAGTTGTCAAAATTTAGGCAAATAGTCCGAAATAAGTTGATAAGACCTCAATACTATGAGAAGACCAATCTAAACCCCCACCTTTGGAGAGAGAAATCAAGAGAGTAGTAAAAATTGTAACCCACAAATTATCAACAAAAGAATTGTTTCCCAAATTAATGTCTTATGTCGAACTTAAAGGTTGAAGTTTTCTAGTTTACAAATTGGCATGCTTGTTGCGACAATTGTCGCACTTTATCTCCAATCTCTAATGTTCGGATTTTGTAGAACTGAATGTGTGTGTGTGCACCGGGAGGGGGGGGGGGGGGGNGGGGGGGGGGGGGGGGGGGGGGGGGGGGGGGGGGGGGGGGAGAGGGGGACATATCAAGTTCAAGTTTCAGATTCTACATCAATATTTTGAGACATTGTTGCATCCGTCTTCAAGCCTCCACAACAAGTCTCAAGGGGGCATTTGTTGATACCAACTATTTCAATTTTTGGTGTTAAATATATCCGAATAATTAAGAGTAAAACATATTAGATTATATTATTTGTTGAGTTTTAGGATATTATGAAATATTGTTATCTTATTCTCAAAGTAATTTCATCCTATATTTAGGGGTTTGTTTTAGGGTTTTAGGAGAGAAGAGATGGAATAAGTTGCAAAGACCCTCCTACCTCCCTACTATCAAATTGTAGACAATTAGTTCGGATTAAGTTGATAAGACCCCGTTACTACGAGAAAACCCACAAATTATTATCGTCATGATGAAGTACAATTGTTGTTATTCTCTTGATTCATCTCTCTAAAGGTGGAATGGTTAGATTACTACAGAAAAAAATTGTGATAGTAAGCGGCTTTATTTGTTATAATAGATAGTTTGAATTGAATATTTTTGTGAAACTAAAATCATTTTATTGGATTAAACTTATTTTTGTGAATCTAAAATCATTTTATTGAATTGAACTTGTTTTGCTAAAAAGTTAACTAAATTGAACTTTGATATTACTTATTTTTGTAACTATATAATGAAATTTACTTTATTTTACATATCTTTAATGACCAACCAATCTCACTTCCTTTAAAAAAATTATCTTATTTTAGCGAGCTGAACTTTTTTTCCCCTTAAAATAATTGTTAAAATATGAAAATTATAAATTTATCAATATGATAAATATATAAAATTTATCACAGTGATTTTGTGGTGTATAAAGAAGGTAGAAAGGTGATGAAGTGACGATGAGGTGAAGATGCACGAAGATGAATGGATGAAAATGGTTGAATTTAATGTGATAAATTTTAAAATTTATCACGTTGATAATTTTAAAACCTTTCGTTAAAGTATGAAGTTGAATATGTAGTTAGGTTTTAAACTTTCACAAAAGTTGCAATTAGAGTACTGTAGATGGAAAAGTTGCAATTAGAGTACTACTCTCTCCATTTCTTTTTATTTGATTTGTTTGGAGTCTTGACACTATTTATAAGATGAGAAAATCGTTTAAAATTTATACTCTTATGCTAAAACATGTCATGCTGATGTCGTAATTTGACACATGGCGAGCTCTCGACAATTATTTTTCCTCCAAAAGCCATCACCCTTTATTCCTTACAAAATATCTTTGACTATCAAATATTAATTATTAATATATTCTATAGTACACCTTGAGAAAAATGATGATTGTAATAAATATAACCTAAAATAAAATTGGAAAATTTTATGGGAATAATCCCACCTTTGGTTGTTTCGCTCATTTTGATCCCATCTTTCGTTTATCTAGTTTTAATCCCACCTTTTAGTTAGCTCTTCTTATTTTGATCCACTTAACAGGTGACCGGTTATTTAGGTCGTAAAATCAATTTGATTTAATTTTCTTTTTTCTTTTATAACATTATGAGAGTTTTTTCGATCTTTTTCCTTTTAATTTCAGATGAAACAATTACAAAAAAAAAAAAAAAACCAATTCAATGCATCTTTTGACCTTCTTCTTAGTAATCAACCATTTTTTTCTCCTCCCCCACCCAAATTACTCTTCTTCTCAAATTGAATCTCATTCGACTAATATAGACACATAGCATATTAGCATCGTGTTTCTAATCCCATCATTCCTTAATAAATCACCCAAGTTATCACTTTTTTTTCTTTATCTTGTTATACAGCCACATCCACAAGCCACATCCACAACCTTTTTAACCACTGACTTAGACTATTAGGCTACCACGTACCATCCTCAAATTTCCAATTTTTCTCCATTGATTTTGGGTGGGTAATTTTTGATTTTGACTCCTTCCAATTTCCTTTGAATTAAGAGGTCTCTAGCTTCATTCGTGTTTAGTTTTGATTTAATTCATAATTTGAGATTTTTTTTTAAAAAATTTCGATTCTAGTCAGTGTTGACGGTGATGGAAATGGTGCTAGTGGGTGGTTTATATTATTGATCTATTCTTTCGGATGGTGGTGGTGGTGGTAGAATTAGTAATGTGTGGGTGATTGTCATTAAAGGTTTGTCATATTGGTAGTAAACTAGTAATGGCGGTTTTGGGTCGATTATGAATTTGTGATAGTGGTAACTTGCTTTGGTGGTGGTAATGACAATGGTTGGGACTTGCGACAGCTTTAGCGAAGGTGGTAGTGGTAGCCTGGCAGGAGTAGTGGTGGCAATGGCTGTACAGGAGGAAGGAATTAATCGTTGTATTAATAAAGTTATTTTTTTTACAATTAATTAAATTGGAACTAATCAAAATAACACACGTGTCCAACTATTTACTTCAACAGGTTTGTGGTAGGTTGCTACAGGTGAGGGACCAAAGTGAGAAGACATGATATAAAGGTGGGATTGAAATGAGCGAAACGACCAAAGGTGGGATTAACAATACACTTTTTTTTGACTCATTCCATATTTTTCTTAAATATAAATAAAATAATTCCTTATACAGAGTTATTATTTTACTATGTAACCATCATATAAAATTTTACAGTATATATTTTTTCGAATAGGTGTGGATATATATATAATCTACAACTTCAATTTTCCCTATAGTAATCGTGCATCGTACGCGAGAGTTATCTAGTACTTTTAATATATTAAACATAATATAATCATGTGATGTCTTGTTGATTTATCTTAATGAGTACGTTGTTAATATCCATTATTATAATTTTTACATGTATACAACAAAACATATTTTAGGTCAAACAAGAGCATTGACATATATGCAAGTCAAAACATATCAAACAAAAGGGAACAAAAGGAGTATAAATAAACTTATGTTAATAATTAATATTTCGTTAAGCACTGCTCTAAATATTATCGTTATATTGTATTATTATTTAGGTATTACTATTAATGCCTCCTCTCAATTTCAATGCACAATCCATAAAATGCTCCATCTTCCTCCAGCAATTTTGTTGTTTATCTTCCATCAAAAGCTTGCGAAAATGTCTCCATTCAACTATAAAATCTCTAATCTTTATTTAGGGTATTATTAATAAAAAATAATTGAAATGGCACTATTTTTTACGGAATTAGCATTAGTTTTATGGTGATCATGCTTTAAAGGAGTGTTTGTTCCTTCATGGTGTGTTTGTATGACATGTGCGAAAAGTTCTCTCAATGTGCTGTATGTTTTTATTGTAGAAGTTTTTTTTTACTTTCATGTTATTTTCATTATATAGTACTTCGTATGTCATTGCAGTTTTTTGTTGTTACATAGTTGTATTTCTACAGTTGAAACAACTACTAGTACAATGATATATATATATATATATATATATATATATTTTTTTTTTCTCTTTTAAAGTCAATCTTTTATTAATGCTCTTTGAAAATTAGTTATGAAACATTTTTAATTGCAAAAGTTTAGTGATTTAACAAAGTAGTTAACGGAAATTAGTTTGAGTATCCAAGTTGCAACTTTTACAATTGAAAGAGACAGTCGTATACCTATTAAAAATAACCGACAACTCAAACTAGGGAAGCAGGGATCGAATCTACAGGGAAGCAACGAATTTCTACTAATTCTAAAAAGCTATTTCGCTATAAAGGGCCTTTGAATAGTAATTATCCTAAGACACTAATTGTTACTAAGACTAGAAATCAAACACGGAAATATATAAATAATTAAGCCTAGGACATCGGTTCACCACGAATCAATCAATCAATGAATTGACTAACAATTAAGTAATAGATCAATGACTTTCTAAATTAAAGCTCAAAAAATTCTCTCGAATCTAGACCCCCTCAAAATTCCTCTAATGGCTCTCGCTCACTTAGACTCATTTTTTGCCTATTATCTCTGTTATCTAATTGTGGTAATCTTACCTCTCGGCATCAATATCGACAATCAGACTAACAATAAAACCCGACCAGAATTTAATTAAAAGCAACATAAACCTACAAGAGGTATTCATAAATAACAAGAATCATATTAATTAATCATCAATCAAAACACTGAAATTAATCCATGAATCCCCTAGCCTTGGAAAGTAAACTACTCACACATATTCAGAACTATATAAAACAAATTAACATTAAAAACTAAAACTATAAACATAATTAAATTGAACAAACTAATCAACATAAGCTAAATAAAGACACGCATCCCGAGGCAAGTACAGTTTGACTCGTTTTAGCCTCCAATGACTTCATAACTCTCTATTACGCTCCTGTAACATATAAACAAAACCGAAAACCACGTGTGATAACCGAAAGAGTATAAAATAACTGTAAAAGGTTCTTAAAGTCAACTAAAGATGCTAAAACCGTTCCAAAACATAACTTAACATCGAAATACGATATTTAATCAAAACAAATCCACAAACTTAACTATTTAGCACAAGAATCAACCGAAAATGAGGGAAAAACACAACATAAAACACGTATATCAAGCAGTTGTGTAAGTCCTCAAAAACACTCTAAAACCTTTCTAAATATCATATTTTGATCATAAAACACTATAGTCATGTCCTAAGATCAATATACAATACTTAAATGCATTATAAACAATTATAACTTACTATGTCACATGTTACTATTTTTATTGGGCGTAAACATGTGTTACTAAAACTTTACAACTTTATTTATTTATCTAAAACTCATTAAAAGCTCATAAAAACCTCATACATTCATCATAAAACTCTTTTACAATCCACTAACATCATCATGAATCAAATCTATGCTTTAGAATAATTTTTCATAAGATAAAACATGTTCATAATATTTAGTCCACTGAGTTTCATGATTGCAAAATTTGGACAGCTATATAATTCAACTTTAAAACCTTTAAAAATCAATCTAAACTTCATGAAATCACCATAAATTCACCCAATAACAATTCATGACCATAACATTGAAGTTTAAATCATTAAAAACCATAAAATCAAGAATTTTATAATTTCATAAACCCTAAATTAAAATTTCATGATCAAACAAATAAATTCATGCTTTAAACTAAATCATAACTTCATAAAAACATGATTAAAACTATAGAAACATGATTAATCATAATTGTAACCATGAATTTGCAAGATTGAATCAAAAAGAGAAAGAGAAGAATTTTTTTATAAAAGCTGCTCGAAAAATACCAAATAGGGGAGGAAGGTGGCCGACGTACTGCAGGTGGCTGCAGGAGGGGAGTCGCTAGCGAGCTGCAGTTTTATTTATTTTTTTTTCTTTTCAGAAATTTTTCCGATTTCCTTTTTCCCGGACTTTTTTTTTCTTCCTTTCTTTTTTTATCTAAAAATTTTGGAAATCCTAATTCACAAAGTTGCAAATTAAATATGAAATTTTTTGTTTTAAGGGGTATTTATAGGCCCCAAAGTAGGATTTGGTGCAATTACATAAATACCCTTAATGTTTGAAATCACTTTTATGCCCTTGTTTTAAAACAATTTAGGAAACTCTAAAAATTCCAGTTTTAGAAACTTTACAAAATATTTAATAAAACATAAAATATTATTTATAAACATAAAATAATTACTTTGCTTAAAATTTATTTAAATTTCATTTCTTTAATATTTTTATTGAACTTACTTTCTCAATAAAAATATTAAAAACATGCGTATAAAATACGAAAATAACTCCTTAAATTACGTGAAAATATGGGGTATTACAGATGGCAACCTCAATTCTACTGACATTGTTTGGCTCCTTACGGCCGAAAATGGTCCATCCCATAAACCTCTGGCTAACTCAAACTGAAGGTTGGTGAATCTAACCAGTATAATCATGTTGCCATTTTGTTCAGAATGTCACCTGTTAAAGCATATTACAATGTGGCACCATTGTAACCCTCAGGAGGTTTCATGGCTTCGTCAGAATTCAAGCCAAAAATTCTACCAAAATCCTCAGCAGATAACTCCCAAGTTCGGTTTCCTAATCTATAAGGAACTCCTCTGACTAGTCTAGAAGCATTAGGAAGAATCACATAAAAACTTGACAAAAACTCATATGTAAGATCGGCAAAGGTAGGAACATTCAAATTGTAAAAATAACCCATACCCATACTTGTGAACAAATCTCTAGTTGCATCCTCTACCCCTAACCTCCGTAATAAATATTGATCTAAAAAACGGGTAGGAACAACTACTCTACCAATGAGATGGGTAAATTTTACCTTTTACTCCTCAGTTTCAAACACAATATTGGGGAAACTCGGGTCTAGCTCAATTTATGGTTGTGGTGGTTGTGGGTGTTGCCCACGGCCCCGTTGTTGTGTTGACCTTGCTCTCTATGAAGACATAATGAATGTTTTTTTTAGTTTTTGGGGCTTTTGTGACGAGTGCAGAAAGAGTAGTGAAAGTGATTTTTAAGTAGTGGGTTTGAAAGAGGAGGAAAAGAGAAAGAATTTGGTGAAATTTCTATGTAGTTTGGAGGAAGAATGGGTGAGTTATGAGTGGTTGAAGGTATCAGTGAGGTTGAGTGGTTAAGGAGTTTGAGAGGATTTTGAAAATTTGAATTGATGTGAGGTTGAAGATGAATGAGGGAAGAGAGAGAAGGAGAGTAAGATAAGGGGAAGGGGTATTCGGGTGTCCCGCTCGACTCAGGGTGATTTCGCCCGAGTCAGATCTGATTTCGCCCGAGTTTTACTTAGCCAATTTTCCGATTCTCCTCCGAAAACGCTTCTCGCACCCGATCGAGCGGATTCTACCCGAGTGCTCGGGCGGTTTTTTTGTCATGTGTGCCCGATCGGGCGGATTTTGCCCGACTTATTGGGAGAAATCGCCTTCTTCTTGCATCCTCCTGATTTCCACTCGTCCCGTGCAACCGATTGGGCGAATTTTGCCCGGCCACTAAACCCGAGATAGGACGGTGCTTGAGCTCTTTGCTAATTCCAGTTATGGCACACGTTCCTAAACTTGTAGTTACAAACCAAACTTGACCAAAGTCATTAGTACCCTCACTCTCACTCACCAGCATAGAAAACAACTTGGCTGAGTTATAAACTATCGCTATGAGAACAAAAACTAAAATAGGGCCTAAACTACTTACAGATTGCCTCCCACAAAGCCCTTCTCTAAGGTCATTAGCTTGACCGTGTCACCTCGTAGCTCATAGTGTGTGGGGGTTGTGGAAGGTAACCTCCTCAACTAATCCTACAATGTCACCTTCATAGTGATGCTTGAGGCGATGACCATTGACTTTAAATCTTTCTCCCTTGTCATTTTCAATCTAGACTTAAATAAGACAACTTTATCGCCAAATTGGATCTCCTTTCTCATGATTCGTTTGTCATGCCATTTCTTAGTCTTCTCTTTATATATCTTGGCACTAACGTAGGCTCCTAATTGAAACTTATCCAATTCGTTTAGCTGAAGTAACCTCCTCTCACCTACAAGCTTGGCATCCATGTTAAGTTCCTTTACCGCCCAGTAGACTTTGTATTCCAACTCAACTGGTGGATGACATGCCTTCCCGTACACTTTCCGATAAGGAGATGTACCGATAAGTGTCTTGAATGCCATTCTATATGCCCATAATGCATCGTGAAGCTTGCTACTCTAGTCCTTGCAATAGTCTTCTCTAGGATGGACTTGATATCATGGTTAGACACCTCAACTTAGCCACTAGTTTGTGGAAGATAAGCTACCCCGGTACGGTGGTAGACTCCATATTACTTAAGCAATTTAGTCAACCGCTTCTCATGAAAGTGGGAACCCCCATCACTTTCAATAGCTCTAGGAACTCCAAATCTCGGGAAAATGCCCTGTTTAAACAATCTTAGCAAAATATTAAAGTCTGCATCAGGTGTTGTAATGGCTTCTACCCACTTCGAAACATAGTCTACGGCCACCAATATGAACCTATTTCCATTGGAAGAGGGGAATGATCCTATGTAGTCAATACCCCATACATCTAAAATCTCAACCTCCAGTATCCCATTTTGAGGCATCGATCTCATGACATTTCGAAATATTTCAGTCCTTTGGCACTCATCACAAGACAACACAAAATCTCGAGCATCCTTAAAGAAAGTAGGCCAATAAAATCCCGGTTGCGGTACCTTGAACATAGTCTTTGATGGCCCCGCATAACCTCCATAAGGTGATGAGTGGCAATGGCTCAGGACCCCGTAAAACTCCCAATCAAGAACACACCGTCGGTATAGACTATCAGCATATTCTCGAAATAAATTGGGGTCTTCCCAAAAATATCACCGAATTCATGTAAATGCCGCTTCTTCTACTGTGATGAAAGGTTAGGAGGTATGACACCTCCTACAATGTAATCGGAAAAATCGGCGAACCATGGAGATTTAACTACAGCAGAGAGTAAGTGATCATCGGGGAAGGAGTCATCTATAGGTGCAAGCTCTGCGTCTTGAAAATGAATTATGGATAGATGATCAACTACTACTTTCTCCGCTCCCTTCTTATCACGAATCTCGAGGTCAAATTCTTGCAGCAATATAATCCATCTGATCAACCGTGGCTTTGCTTCTCTCTTATCTAGGAGGTACTTCAGAGCAGCATGGTAAGTGTGAACAATTACTTTTGAGCCCAAGAGATATGATCAAAACTTGCCAAGTGCATACACAACTACTAGCAGCTCCTTTTCAATGGTGGTATAATTGACTTGAGCTGGATCGAATGTCTTGCTAGCATAATAGATTGCATGTAGAACTTTCTCCTTCCTTTGGCCTAGAACCGCTCCAACTATATAGTCATTGGCATCACACATGATCTCGAACTGGAGGTCCCAATCAGGGGACTGAATGATGGGTGTAGAAATAAGTGCCTGTTTTATCCTGTTTAAAGACTCAAGACATTCATCACTAAAATCAAAATCGCATCCTTCAAAAACAATTGGGTTAGTGGTTTCGCAATTTTAGAAAAATCCTTAATAAACCGGTGATAAAAACCTGCATAACCCAAAAAGCTTCTTACCCCTTGACATTCACAGGAGGGAGAAGTTGCTCGATTGCCTGTATCATAGCTTTATCTACCTCAATACCTCGTTCGGAGATCAAATGTCCGAGCACAACACCTTCGGTGACCATGAAGAGACACTTTTCCCAATTCTGTACTAGATTCACCTCTTCACATCTCATAAGCACTTTGGTTAGATTTTCTAACCATGCATCAAATGAAGTTCCATAGATACTAAAACCTTCCATAAAAACTTCCATGATAGACTCAATAAAATCGGAAAAAATGCTCGTCATAAAACGTTAAAAAGTAGCAGGGGCATTACATAAACCAAAAGGTATCCAACGATATGAAAAAATACCATAAGGACAAACATGTAAAAGTAGTTTTCTCCCTATCATCCGGGTGAATGGGGATTCGGAAATCCCGAGTATCCATCCAAATAACAGAAATATTTATGCCTAGCTAACCTTTCTAACATTTGATCAATGAAGGGTAGGAGGAAGTGATCCTTTTTAGTGCCGCCAACCTGTAACAACTCTAGAGGGAACCAATTCGTTTTTATCATAACGCACAATAGTGGTCCCACCTTTCTTAAGTACTACATGTACTGGACTAACCCATTTAGAATCAGGAACAAAATAAATAGTGCGCATTTCAATTTAATAACCTCTTTCTTAACTACCTCTTGCATGTTAGGATTCAAACGACGCTGACCTTGTATGCATGGTTTATGACCTTCCTCTAAATAAATGCGATGCATAAAAAAATCATGATTAATACCAACCAAATCATCAATAGTTTAACCAATAGCCTTTTTATGACATTTAAGCACAGCTAGTAATTTGTCAAGTTGACAATCAATAAAAGAAGCACTAACAACAAGTGGATATAGCTCTATTTCATCTGGGAATGCATATGTCAAAGTTGAGGGAAGGAGTTTCATCTTCGGTTGTGCTACCTCGTTTACCGAGCAGACCTTTTGAGGTAACTTCACAAATTTCCGGTTCACCTCTGAACTCAGCTCGACTCCTGAAAGGTCTTGGATCAACCTATCTGACTCCATATTACCTTCATATGAAACAACATCCAAACACCAAACTTCCTCCAGAAGATCCTTTTTAAGGGATTGAGGTAAATCATCACAAACAATTTCATGAATAACATCAATTCTACACACATGGGACTTTTTAGAGCACTATCAAGGTTAAAAGTAACCTTGTCATCACCTACAGAAAGAGTTATACTACCGTTTTTCACATCAATAACAACATCTGCAGTATTCAAAAAGGGTCTACCCAATATAATGAGGATGCTCACATCCTCATCTACTTCTAGCACAACAAAGTCTACAAGAATAAAAAAATTTCCGACTCTTACTAGGACATTCTCCAAAATACCTTTCGGGTATTTCACAGTTCTATCCACCATCTGCAAGGTAATGTTAGTAAATTTCAAAGAACCCATATCTAATTTCCTGCAAATAGACAATGGCATTACACTAACACTGGCCCCTAAATCACATAAGCTTTGTCAATAAATAGTGGACCAATGTTACAAGGAATAAAAAACTTCCTGGATCCTTGAGTTTAGGTGGAGACTTATTTTTCAAAATAGCACTACATCCCTTAGTTAAAGCAACAATCTCTACCGAACTCAATTCAAGTTTCCTGGTCAATATGTCTTTCAAAAAGTTAGTTTATGTAGGTACCTGCATAATTAAATCAGTGAAAGGCACAATAACCTGCAAATTTTTAACAATATCGAGAAACTTACGGAAATGGTTGTCATTCTTACTCCTATTTACCCTATGAGGAAAGGGTAGTGGCACCTTGGGAGGTGTCAATGTATCAGCGAACTTGTCAGCTACTAGAGCTCTCTTCTTCGTGACATCATTTTCCTTAGAAGGTGTAGGCTCTACAATGTCCTCAATCACCACATTGCTAGTCTTCCCATTCTGTGCTCTCATCTCGGAATCAGTATCTTCTGTTGGCATCTTCGGGCCCTTGTAGTCGGTCCCTCTTCTTATAATGATGGAATTTCAATTGTCCCTTTGAGCTGGTGGATTGGGTTGATGAGGTAGTTTACCCTGCTGCCGCTGAGCTGTAGACTGTGCAATCTGAGCTAGCCGGGTCTCCAATTGCTTATTGTGAGCCTGTACTGTTTCTATGTTCTTTTGCATCTGTAGCATCATATTGTTCAACTCTGAGATCTCTTTATTTGGTTGGAGTGGTGGTGGTAGTGACGGTGGTCTATTGAAACTAGGTGGTTGTGGTGGTATAAACTGTTGCATCTGCAGATGTGGCAGCTTTAGCATGAATGGCTGTGGATTCTGCACATTGTTGCTCTTATAGGAGAAGTATGGATGATCCTTCCAACCTGGATTGTATGTGTTAAAGAACGGGTTGTTCTTGTAGGCTTGGAAAGCACACACTTGCTCCCTGGACTATGACCTGACTGGCATTGTGACCCAATGGACCACAAAAACGTAGAAGGGCTCAGTACATCCCGAAAGTGCAGCCATCGCAGCTACAAATGATGGTGGAGGAGATGGAGTACTATTCTTGTCGAGCTTTTGACTTATGGCATTAAACTGTGAAGCTAGACTACCTCAAAACTCCTCTAATGGCTCTCGCTCACTTAGACTCGTTTTGCCTAGTATCCCTATGATCTAATTGTGGTAATCTTACCTCTCGGTATGAATTTCGACAATATCAGACTAACAATTAAACATAGCAAGAGTTTAATTGAAAGGAACATAAACTGACGATTGGAATTCAAAAATAACAAGAATCATATTAATTAATCGAAACACTGAAATTAATCCATGGATCCCCTAGCCCTAGAAACTAAACTACTCACACATATTCAAAACTACAAATAACAAATTAACAATAAAAACTAAAACTATAAACACAATTAAATTGAATAAACTAATCAACATAAGCTAAATAAACTAAGAACATGAATTCTAGGACTTAAAACGAGATCTAAAAATAGTTAACTAAAACTAGACTACTACCAAGAATCATAAACTAAAAACATAAATTAAATAATAAAAGCAAAGAATGAAATTGAATAAAAACCTTAAATTCGAATTGTATTGAATGAATGATTGAGTTGAACAAAGTAGTATTCTAGAGAGAGCAAACTGAATGAAATCCTAGGCTCTAAGAATGATGTAAGTTGTACAAAGACTGAAAACTTTATCTATATATACATAAGCCTAAAATCTCGAGCTAAAAAGGTGAAAAATCCCATCTGGATGAACCGCCCGACCAACCGGGTGAAATCTGCTCGGTCAGGCTCACAGAGGGAAAACTGCCCGACTGCCTGAGCGAAACCCGCTCGATCAGGCGCGATCGAGTTTTCTTCCAAATTCTTCAAAATTTTGTAAGTAAATTCCACTGGACTGCCCAGGCGAAATCTTTTCTTTACCATGATCAGGACGACTCATCCTCTAACACATCCAAGCTATATCATAGCTCCATGAATATTTCATTACTGACCCATGGCTCCTCATATCTAGTCGTAGCTCATATAATTGCCTTCGAATCAGTGTAACAACACCGAAATCCTGCAAAATATCACTAACAACACAAACAACTCCATACAACTAAATGTTAGCCAAAATAGCTCCGAAGACACAAGGTTAGAGTCAAAATAAGCCGGGAACGGAGGTAAAACATATGAGTAAAATGTATTTATCAACAACTATGGTACTCTAATTTCAACTTTTGTAGTAACAAGACTACCTCCATTAGTTCTTTTGATAATAGAAAACAAAGAAATCAATTTGCGAATAAATGTTGTGTGCACCACCTCGATGATAGTACAACTTTTAGCCTCTATTGTACTAATAAAGAACACAATGAGTAGATTTAGCAGTGTGAAAATCACTTTTAATTTCAAAACAGTGGAATAGCCACAAATTAAACTTGCATGGAGGAGGCCTCTGTTCCAAAGGATGGCAAAAGCTTAATTTACTGTTTTTGTAATTTAATTTTTGCTGATTTGATATGAGGTTATTTTGACTAGGGGTGAAAGTTCGATGTACGGTTTGGATTATTGTTTAATCCAAACCAAATTAATTCGGTCTTGAAATTCTGTAACCAAATCCAAACCAGATTACAGTTCAGTCCAATCCATAACAATTCAGTTTTCTCTTTTTGGATCCAAACCAAACATATTTTGTAATTTTTTTATTTCTTAATTTGTATAAATAACTTTACTCTTATTTCACTGCACCTTGTCATCCTCAACAACTATCCAATTCGTAAGCCAATTTACTCCATTAAAAAGCTCTTCGCACTTTTCTATCCAAGTAATTAAAAAAATAATTAAAAAAAGATGAAAATTAATTGGTAGTCTGATCTCAATTTGAAGGCGACTGCAAATTATAGAGAAGAGTGAAGAGTGCATGAGAGGAGGTCATAAAATGCCGAAGCAAGCCCCCGACAAGTGCAACTTTCGATACTCGCACAATCAATTTGCTACTTAGCTCTTTAATTTTGTAGGTTGCTAATGTTAATTTGTTTCAAATAATGTTAAAAGACGGTCAAATTGTGAAAGAAAGATTATGCTTTTATGCATGTGTTGCTTTCAACAAAAGAGGCTAGTATTGAGTGAGGAGGGAAGCGTATGAACTGAATGGGGATTAGGGAAGTGAGGAACTAGGGCTTATTTGTCTTTTTAAGGGTTATACATGTATAAACTAAACTAGGTTCATGAGTTGGGCCAAAATTATGTTTGATATGCGGTGTTCAGCTTTTTAAGAGCCCAGGACTGAATCCAAACTATAATCCGAACTTTTTGCTTTTCTAAATCCGATTCAACCCAAATTAATGCAAAACCAAACCATAATCATAATTCGGTGCGGTACGATTTGATTTGCGGTTTTAATTCAAATCCCTTTCACCCTTAATCTTAACGTGAGTTTACTTATGTCTCACTTGAACTCAATAGTAGTGTTTGTCACTTAAATGATGTGTATTGTAGTTTGAGAATATTAGTGCCTTGAATAATTACTATTCTAACTTTATAATATATAATTGTGACTCAAATGATAATTAGTTGAAATATTATCCAATTAGTCCATGTACCTCTATGCTTTCTCACATAATAATTGTTGTTGCACAAGCAATGAGGTGAGGTAGGGACTGTGAGGACTTCGCTGACGAAGACTGGTGTGGATTGATTCAACTCCTGCTGACGCACCCTCCAAGAACCTGCAAAAAGGGACAATAATCCTTGTAGGATTATTTCCCCCTCTGATGCTTAAGTAAGTATTTGTAAGAGAGAAAGTTGATTAAGTAACAATAAAAAAGAAGTAAATAGTTTTAGAGAGAGGTTTTAGAGAGAAGTTTCCCTTATATATTGTAAGTTTTTTCTTAATCTTGAATGTAATGAAAATGAGGATTTTGAGGGGTATTTATAGCCTCAAGTACAATCCTCTAACCAATGAGAGCGCGACACTTGTCGCCATTTTCCTTGACTCTTTTCCTTCATAAGCCTTATGGGCTTATGGCATTAACCTTTCAAGGCCCAAAGGTTTGTTTTGGTTCTTCTTTAAACAACGAATTGGAGTACGACACGTGGCGGGGTATAATCTTCCCTTTACTTGTTCCAATAGACATGTGGCCCAGTTATATGATGACATGTGGCTAAGTAGGACCTACTCATGGTAGATTCATCATCGCCAACGTGGCAGTCCCACGTTGGCATTTATCACTAGATAGATGAACACGTGGCCCATTCAAAGGCTGACACATAGCAACCTACTTGGCGTGCCACATCATTTGCCCCTCAGATGGGTTGATGGATCCATAATCCATAACCCATCTGATTAAATCTGATTGGGCCTTGCTGTGCAGGCCCATTTAACTTTTTTCCCCTTTTTGAAATCCCCCCCCCCCCTTTACCCTTTCCCCTCTTCTTTAAATAGAGGTGAGGAGTAAAAAAAATTTCACAGCATTCTTTGCGAATTTTAGTGAGAGAAAGTAGTGAGAGAAAGTTGAGAGCATTTCAAGAGGCGATTTTCGGTGAGTTCTTAGGCGATTTCATGCGATGCTCAAGCAGTGAATAGTATTTTCAGATCTCTTTTCTTTTAGCAACTTCTTACTCAGGTAATTATTACCTGATCCGGTCTCATTTTATTTTTCTTTACGTATTCTTTCCTTATATCATGTCTTCTAGTTCATCTTCCCCCCATAATGCAAGTAATCCGTTCTTAATTGTTCCTAGTAGTAATCTAGTAGACGTAGGTCAGGGTTCATCACCTGGCTCTCAATATTCTATTGCACCAAATTTTCTTTCTTCATTGGGGTCACCAATTCTTCCATTCCTTCCTGTGCAGGAGGATATGGCAAGAACAAAACAAACAGCCTCACGGATCTTGACCAACAAGGACCCTGCAGACTCCATGGAAGAAATGCAGAGATCTGCGAATGAAGCCGAATCAAGACACTCGGCTACAGAATCAGAAACGGAGATCACTACACCTCCTCGCAAACCCACCTCTTATCCCACACCAGAGACTGCTCTGGTGAGATGGGATGCCATTAAGGACATTAACATTGTCCGGTATGGTAACTCTTTTATTAACCACAAAAGTTTTCAACTTGTTCTCCCTAAGAAGGGAGATTCTCTTTTAAATGTGCCGGAGGGATGCTTTGGTATCTATATGTCCATGATTGACATGGGCGTCTCCATCCCCTTTCTTCCTTTCTTTTTAAATCTACTTACTCTATATGATTTAGGTATATGCCAACTTACTCCGAACTCATTGCATCATATTGTAACTTATGCTGCTACTTGTAAATTAAATAACCTTAGGCCTTCTTCTTCTGCTTTTGTACATATGAACAAATTAACTAAGGCCACACTGGCCAACGACGACGAGTATATTACTGCCATAGAGAAGTCTAACAAGGCTACCTCTTGGCGAGGGGACTTTGTCTACATTAAGTATGATGACCTCGACTTTATGGCTAGGATGAATAAATGGAACCTAAGCCCCAAATTCAAAGGCAAAGTAACCAATCCTCCCAAACTAAACACCAATGACCTAGCCATTCTAGATATCTTTAGGAAAACAACTGCTAAATGGAAAGGAATGACTTTTGAGATTCCTTCCAAATGGATTCCCTTCAAATACCTTTTTACTGACTACAAGTTTTTTGAAGCTTGTGGGTTAGTGTATGGTGGTAATGCTGGTAGGTTTCCTTTTTTTTTTTTTTCTTATTATGATGTTCCTATATTGACTTCATTATCAAATTTGTCTAAGTATAAATAATCCAGCCTTCTATTTTGCAGAGAAAGCTTTGAACGAACTGCCGGACGAGAAGAAGGGAAAAATGGACCAAGCCGAATTCCTTCGACGTTTCACACAATCAAAAGAGAAGACGCTTCTTCAAAAGAGGCAAACTACCGAGGTATAGACCCTGTTTGGCATAAAAGACTCTTTTTGCTTTTAACTTCCAAACATTAACCTGTGGTTAATTCCTAGGGTCTTGCATTTATTAGTTTCAAAACAGTTAACCATGCTTTGAATTCTCTTAACTCTTGGTCAAGTATGGGGATGTTCCCTAACTGCTGAGATCAGCGTCTGTTTTAACAAGCATGTACTTGGTATATAAAGACGCATATCAGTGGAAATAGGAATTTCATTAATTGCGGCCCATAGCCGATTCAGTACAATAAGAAATTCTTTTTCCAGTTGATCTACATAGATCAAATAGGTGGGCTCATGGCCTTACATTATGGTTTCTTGAAACCAAGTTATAAATAGTATTTTTTTTCAATTATTAGCGTTCCATGTTCTGGGCACTTCGTATCCATCCAGGGTTTGTAAGCGATAAGTTCCATCTCTCAATACTTCAACTATCTTGTATGGACCTTCCCAATTGGGAGTAAGCTTGCCCCGCTCATCAGCTCTCCCAATTGACTTCATCTTTCTCAGCACAAGATCCCCTAACTTCATTGGTCTATGGTTTACCTTTTTGTTGTGTTCTCTAGCCATTTTTAGTTTATACATTTCTTGCCTGAGCAATGCATTGCCCCTAACCTCAGGTAAAATGTCCAAGGTGGCTTTCATCATCTCCTAGTTAGAACCTTCATCATATAGCATAACTCTTAGAATAGGCTCACACATTTCAATGGGGAGAACTGTTTCCGCTCCATATACCAAGATAAATGGGGTTTCCCCTGTGGAATTCTTTGCTGTAGTCCTGATAGACCAGAGAACATTGTACAATTCATCCATCCATAGACCTTTTGCAGCTTTCAGCTTTTTCTTCATTCCTATGCTGATGATCTTGTTGAAGGCTTCCACTTGTCCATTGGCTTGTGGATAGCCAACCGAGGCAAAATGAGCAAAAATGCCTTGGTCTTCTAGCCATACTCTTAACTGTGGGGTCTCAAATTGAGGACCATTATCGAACACTATTGAATGAGGCACCCCAAACCTTGTTATTATATTCTTCCAAATGAACCAGTTAACATCCCCATGTTTAATATTTCTCATAGGCTCTGCTTCTACCCACTTAGTAAAGTAGTCTACTACAACCAAGACATACTTCCTTTGCCCTAAAGCTTGTGAATATGGGCCAAGAATGTCCATTCCCCACTTAGCAAAAGGTATTGGGCTCAAAATTGGATTTAAATTATTGGCTAGTCTTTGTGGTAAGTTACCAAACAGCTGACACTTCTTACACTTTCTCACATAAGTCATGGCATCATGTCTCAGGCTAGGCCAGTAATACCTAGTCCTTAGTGCCTTTTTTGCCAATGCCCTTCCTCCTATGTGAGAGCCACAAAAACCTTCATGGATATCTTCAAGTATCTCCATTCCTTTTTCTAGAGCGATACACTTCAATAGTGGGTGAGTGAAAGACTTCTTGTATAGCTGCCCTTGCCATAGAAAAAACCATGCATCTCTAGCTTTCACATACTTTGCTTGTTGTGGATTATTTGGCAAGGTTCCATTGGTTTTGTATTCAATAATCACATCCATCCAAGATCTTCCTCGACTGATGAAATTAACATCCTCCAATTATTCTATGCTTCTTTTCTCTTTAATCTCCCAAAAAATTGTTCGAGGATTCTCTCCAACTGCTGAGCCTGCTAATATGGAAAGAGCATCTGCTTGATTGTTCTCAGATCTTGGAATTTGCATGATTTCAATCTTGTCCAGACTTTTCACTTCCTCTTGAAGTATAATCAGATATTTGGCCATGCTAGCATCTCTAGCTTCATAGTCCCCCAAGTATTGACTCACAATAAGCTGAGAGTCGGACATTGCCTCTATCTTCTTTGCCCCAGCGGCTTTACATAGTTTGACTCCGGCAATCAAGGCTTCATACTCATCTTCATTATTTGATGTTTGAAACTTGAACCTCATAGCGTACCCATAGGTGTCACCCTTAGGTGACTTACAAATAATGCCAGCCCCACATCCATTCTAAGTGGATGAGCCATCAACATACAAAGTTCAATGATCAATACTTGGTTTCTCTATAGGCGGCTTTGTCATTTCGACTATAAAATCTGCAAAAGCTTGACCCTTGATAGCCTTTCTTGGTTCGAAAGTAATGTCCAATGAGTCCCTTTCTAAAGCCCACTAGAGCATCCTTCCAGATATTTCCTTTGACAAAGATTTCTTGAGTGGTTGATCAGTATATACAAGAATTTTATGAGAAAGAAAATAGGGTCTCAACTTCAGCATGCCATAAATAATGCCGGTCCGAACTTCTCAATCAGAGTGTATCTGATCTCCGCATTTTAAAGTACATGACTCACAATATATATTGGATGTTGGGCCCCATCTCTCTCAGCTAATAGAACGGCTGAGAGCACATGGTCTGATACTGCCAAGTAAATAAACAAAGTTTCTCTTTCAATAGTGATGTGGCACGCCAACTCATGCCACATGTCAGCATAATACTGGGCCATGTATCCACCAAGGTGGGCTCCATACGGCCACGTGTCGCTGTAAGATTGGGCCACGTGTCCACAACAACTACTCAAAAGAAAATAAACCTCTGCCACGTGTCGCAACCCCATTCGACACTACAAGGTAGGATAAAAAGAGGAATTTGGGCCTTGAGGCTTGAATATAAAAGCCCATGAAGCTTTTACAAGTATCAACCAATTAGACGATGACAAGTGTCATCGTCCAATTCGTTGGCCTCCAAACCTAAGGCTATAAATACCCCTCAAAATCATCATTTTGGGGGGCATTCAAACATTCAATTAAATCTTCATTCATTCTTACATCGCACTAAGAGAATTTCTCTCACTAGTTTCCCTCTCTAGATTACCAAATTGCTAATTATTGTTAATTTGCCTTAATCCTCATACAAATACTTACTTAAGCATCGGAGGGGGAAAAAATCCTACGAGGATTTTATTCCCTTGTTTTGCAGGAATCAAGGCCCGTGCCATCAGGAAGTGAACAAGCAAACACCCGTCCATCTGACGCGTAGTCCTCAAGGTCTCTCTCCACGTATTCAGTTGAAGAGACCCTACCAGGAACACTTCCTACTTCATTTGGCGCCGTCTGAGGGGAGGGCACCTGAGGATGACTGGTGGTTCNGGCACCTAAGAATGACTAATGGTTCACTTCCAACCGAGGATGAGACTCGGTACCTTGATCAATCCGGGAACTATGAAACCGGACAAGGAACTGGCTCTCCTAAGGGGAAAGCAACAGAGGATTAACCCGTGACTATGGGTCAACANTGACTATGGGTCAACTCAAGAGTATCTTGGAAGGTCTCAAAGAGTCCTTTACGGATGCTCTACGGGAGCATTCCTCCAAGAGAACTCATGAGGAGGGTGATCCTCGCCAGAGAAAGCTTAAAGGGAAGTCGTGTCAAGAAGATCAAGGTGAAGGAAAACTAACTTTCCAAGAGAAAGTTGAAAAAATCAAGAAGGAAAGAACTCCATTGAAAGCTCATTGGGGTGCACTCAGAAAGTATCCTGTCACTCCCAAGTATAAGCCAAAACGGGAGGTGGCCAAAGGACAAACTGAAGTAAGCAGGACAAGATCTGATGCTAGAGAATTCATTGAATTCAAAAAGTCATTAGCTCATGATGCTAGAGAGTATCTTGAGGCTAAGAGAACTTCGAGTAAGGATGCTAGAGAAGTTATCAATGAAAGGAGGGCATCTAGCAGAGATGCAAGAGAATATTTGAACTCCAAACGAGCCCAGCGTGAACAGAGTCGCTCTGACTCATCGGGTTCAACAGCAACCAAAGAGATGTCTGATTTACATCCATTCACTCTTGAATCAGATAAGCATGATGATGAAGAGAATCTGAGATACAAGATTGAGAAGAAGAAAGCTGAGAAAGCAGATCAAGCTAGAAGAGAGCAAATGATCCAATACTGGGAAAACAGGGTGAGACCTGAGGAGCTTTATATGGCCAAGCAGGTACCTAATGATCCTACGGGGATCATCGGGGATAAAGCGGGTTCTATGTCTATGAATTGGACAACCCCATTTGCTGCATCAATCATGATGGCTCCTCGCCCAGTTAAGTTTAAGATGCCTAATGTAGAGGCTTTTGATGGAACAACTGATCCAGAAGAACATTTGGCAACATACAAACACTTGATGTATTTTCAAGGTTTGGATGACGCAACTTGGTGCCGCTATTTCCCAGCAACACTTAAGGGAATAGCTCAGAAGTGGTTTAATAGTTTACCTAACCAATCCATCAACAGTTTCCATGAGTTGAGTACAACCTTTGTACATCATTTCATGGCTAACAAACGTGAGAAGAAGACGAGTATGCACTTAGCCAAGATCGTGCAAGGTGAGAAGGAATCATTAAGAAGTTACGTCCAAAGGTTCAATCTTGAATCATTGCAGATACCTAACCTCTCTGAAGGAGTTGCCTTTGATAGCTTCTTCAGAGGGCTGCGTGATGGAACCTTTAAGCTTGATGTGGTCAGAAGGAATTGTAAAACCTTCAAGGGGATTCTGGAGGAGGCTGAATGCTTCATCCATGCTCAGGAGCTATGTGCTTCCACCCGCAAGGACAAGAAGAATGATCACGGATCAAAAAATAAAGATCAGAAGAGACATGCTACTTGGATGGATGGCTCATCAAACAAGTCAAATGATCAAAACAGGAAGAGAAAGGCGAATAATGCGCCGGGAGTTGAATTCACTAAGGATCTCCATTCAGACTCTAAGGAGATTTGAGGGAAAATTGACATTGATGATCCACCTCCATTGAGAAGTGCAAAAGAAGATCGAGATTCAAGTAAATACTGCTACTTTCACAAGGATGTGGGGCATCATACCAATGATTGCTTCAATCTTCGGAGAACCCTTGAAGCTCTTGCTGCTAAAGGGAAGATTAGTCAACATTAAGAAAGTCCTGACAAGAGTGCCAAGAAAAAGGCAGACTCAAAAATGAGGTGACAAAGGAGGGCATGAGACGGAAGATGTTGTCTATGTAATCTCTGGGGTTTGCCTGGAGGTCTACTATGAAGGGAAGTAAAGAATATGTGCGACGCCCTAGTTCGGGAATCGTCACCTGAAACTGGGGAGATGCTAAAATTAAATTTCCGGAAGTACTGATCAGTGACAGGGACCGAGGCAAAATCCGAAACACTCATGATGACCCCCTGGTAATAGAGTGAAAGTGGCAAATGAAGGTAAAGAGAATACTTGTTGACAAGGGAAGTTCATTGATATAATCAATTACAGTTGTTTGAGGAAATTGAATAGTATGTTCATCAAAGTTAGAACCCATCCACCATCCCATCATTGGGTTTGGAGAGGAATTATCAATCCTTGGGAACAGGACTTTGCCGGTTCGAGTCGGAGAGAAATATTGTGCTCGAAACATGTTCGTCAAGTTCCTTGTAGTGAAAGAACTACAGGCATACAATGTGATTCTTGGAAGGCCAACACTCAATGCCGTGCCGGGCAGTTATTGTTACCCACATCATGCTATGAGTTGAGTGTAACAATGGTACTGTGGGAACCATTCATGGAGACCAGCAACTGGCCAAGAGAGTGTTATGTAACCATATTAAAAGCGGAAGCCTGGTCAAGTGAAAGTGGCGAACCAAGTAAGAAAGGAAAGTAGAAGAAGCTCCCAAGGACCAAGTTATGGCTGTTTATAGCTGAATCAAGCCCCCAGACTCAACTGGAGGTGAGCACGAAGATTTTGTATTGGATGAGAGAAGCTGATAGAACAGTCAAGATTGGACAAGCACCTGACGAACATGTTGGGGCAGAGATAAGAGCTTTACTTAGACAATACAAAGATGTTTTTGCATTTGAAGTTGAAGAAATGCCAGGGATTGATCCGGAAGTGGCTGTTCACAAGCTCAATGTTAAGCCTGAATTGAAGCCTCTCAGGCAAAAGAAAAGAAATCTTGGTGAAGTTCGTAAAAAAGTTGCAGATGAAGAGGTAAAAAAGCTATTGGAAGCAGGATTCATTCGTCCATGCCAGTATCCTGATTGGGTGGCAAATGTTGTATTGGTGCCAAAACCTAATGGAACAATGAGAATGTGCGTGGATTACACAGACTTAAACAAGGCGTGCCCTAAGGATAGCTTTCCTTTGCCCAAGATCGATCGGTTGGTTGATTCTACGGCAGGACATGCCTTGTTGAGTTTTATGGACGCCTATTCCGGCTTTCATCAAATTCCTCTATGGGAGGAAGATCAGGAAAAAACAGCATTTGTTACGGAAACAGGCATGTACTGTTATACAAGAATGCCCTTCGGTTTGAAGAATGCTCCAGCTACCTTCCAGAGACTAGTTAATGAAGTATTCAAGCAACAATTAGGAAGGAATATGGAAGCATACATTGATGACATGATCGTCAAAAGTAAGGAAGCCAAGGATCATGTAGCCGATTTAAAGGAAACTTTTGAAACTTTGAGGAAGTATAAGATGAGGTTGAATCCTAAGAAGTGTGTTTTTGGTGTCACCTCGGGCAAGTTCCTGGGGTTTCTTGTCGATGAAAGGGGGATTGAAGTCAATCCAGATAAGGTCAAGGCCGTGTTGGATATGACTTCAACCCGAAGAGTTAAAGAAGTGCAGAAGTTAACTGGGTGCTTAGCAGCCTTGGGAAGGTTCCTGTCAAGGGCAGGAGATAAGTGCCACTTCTTCTTTGATACGATCAAGAAGAAAGCCAACAAATTTGAATGGACTCAATCAGCTAAGGAAGACTTTATTAAATTAAAGGATCATCTCCATTCTCTTCCCAAGTTGGTAAGCCCTCGGGAAAAAAAATTTTGTATATGTATCTTGCTATATCAGAATATGCACTCTCAGTTGTTTTGTTGGTTGAGAGGGACGGAGTTCAACATCGGGTTTATTTTGTCAGCCATATTCTCCAGAAAGCCGAACTGAGATATGCTACGATTGAGAAGTTTGGATTAGCATTGTTTTTAGCAAGCAGAAAACTGAGGCCCTACTTCTTGTCCCACCAAATCATTGTTTACACGGATCAGCCACTTAAGTCATGCCTAACTAAAGAATCTTTTGGTAGGATGCTTAAGTGGGCTATCGAGTTTGGTTCATTTGAGATTTTGTATGAGCCTAGGAAAGCGATTAAGGGACAAGCGTTTGCCGACTTCATTGTTGAAATGACCAGGCCTCAGATTGAGAAGCCAAGTATTGACTACTGGACACTACATGTTGATGGATCATCTACCCAAAATGGGTGTGGAGCGGGAATCATATGCAAATCTCCTGAGGGAGATTTGTACGAATATGCAATGAGGTTCAAATTTCAAACTTCGAACAATGAAGCTGAATATGAGGCCTTAATTGCAGGAATTAAGATGTGTAAAGCTGCTGGTGCTAGGAAGATAGAGGCTATGTCTGATTCACAACTGATTGTGAGTCAATACTTGGGAGACTATGGAGCCCGCGATGAGGGCATGAGTAAGTATTTGCAAATGTTGCAAGAAGAAGTTAAAGATCTTGAAAGTTTTGAGTTAATGCAAGCTCCCCGATCCGAGAACAATCAGGCTGACGCCCTGTCCAAGTTAGCTAGTCCTGCTATAGGAGACTCGCCCCGAACTGTTTTTTGGGAAGTTAAGGAAAAGAAGAGTATTAACAAAGAAAGAGATGTAAACTTCATTAGTAGGGGAAGTACCTGGATGGATGAAATTATCGCTTACAAAACAAATGGAACCCTGCCAGCTGATGCACGACAAGCTAAGTATGTCAAGGCAAGAGATGCGTGGTTTGTGCTATGGCAAGGGCAATTATATAAGAAATCATTCACTCATCCACTATTGAAGTGCATCACCCCGAGCAAGGTAAAGAAGTTTTGGAAGACATTCATGAGGGGTTTTGTGGGTCTCATATAGGAGGACGAGCCTTAGCTGAAAAGGCACTTTGCACAGGGTATTACTGGCCGTCAATGAGGCAAGATGCNGTCACTGAGGCAAGATGCTATGAATTACGTCAAGAAGTGTAAGAAATGTCAGTTGTATGGAAATTTGCACCACCAACCAGCTAATGTTTCAAGTCCAATTATCAGTCCAATTCCTTTTGCCAAGTGGGGCATGGACATCCTTGGTCCATACCCTCAGGCCTCGGGGAAAAGAAAGTATGTGTTAGTAGCTGTGGACTACTTCACAAAATGGGTGGAGGCAGAGCCGATGAAGAATATCAAACACTCGGATGTACAGTGGTTTATATGGAAGAACCTCATCACACGATTTGGAGTTCCGCAATCTATTGTGTTTGATAACGGTCCGCAGTTTGAGACACCGTAATTGAGAAAATGGTTAGAAGATTAGGGCATCTCTGCTAACTTTGCTTCCGTAGGCTATCCTCAGGCCAATGGAAAAGTTGAAGCTTTCAATAAGATAATCGGTGATGGACTGAGGAGGAAGCTTGAGAAGGCTAAAGGATTATGGGTCGATGAGTTATATAATGTTTTATGGTCGATAAGGACCACCGTCAAGAACTCAACTGGAGAAACTCCCTTCATGTTAGTGTACGAAGCTGAAGCTGTTCTTCCCATTGAAATGTGTGAACCTACTCTCAGAGTGATGCTGTATAATGAAGATGCGAATTGGGAATTGATGAAAGCTGCTCTTGGTACCTTACCTGAGGTGAGAGGTAATGCCTTGCTTAGACAGCAACTGTAAAAGCTTCGGATGGCTAGAGAACATAATAAAAGGGTTAACAATAGGCCCATGAAGCTTGGAGATCTAGTTTTGAGGAAAATGGAAGCCATAGGAAGGGCAAATGAGGAAGGCAAGTTGACTCATAATTGGGAAGGTCCCTACGAGATTGTGGAAATTGTGCGAGATGGTACTTATCGACTTAAGAGTTTGGATGGTTATGAACTGCCACGAACTTGGAATGCTAATAATTTAAAGAGGTATTATATGTAACCCTGATTTATGGAATCAGATGAATAGGCTACGGCCATATAAATAAGGTCCAAGTTGATCTTTTTTATAGAAACTGAAGTTTACATTTGTATTAAAATTGGCTACAGGTCGTAATTAATGGAAACTCTATTTCTGCATGTGTGATAATTTAGCTTATTACATTTTATTTTGCTTATTAAGAAAGGCTAGGGTAAAACCCTAGAGCCCTGGGTAACTTCCCATTAGGGAAAGACTAGGGCAAGATCCCAAAGTCATACTTTGTTACTTAAGCAAAAAGAGACTTAAGACAAAGGAAGTGAGACTAAGGGTCTTACGATTAGACCAAGTGTCTTAAAAGTAGGACTAAGGGTCCTACAATTAGACCAAGAGTCTTAAAAATGTGACTAAAAGTCCTTGAAAATGCTAAGGGCATTAGGATCNAGGGCATTAAGATCAAAAAGTTATAATACTTGCTTCGATTCCTTAAGTTTAAGGGCAATCAGTCTAATCAGTACTAGGACTTCTAGTAAACTTAGGGATCTCAGTAAAACTTAGGGATCTCAGCAAAAGGTTGTTCCTGGTTAACTTGAAGCTTAATTTGGGGGTAAGAGAACCCTACAAGCCTATCAGAAATGAGCAAGTGTTTTCCATAAGGAACAATAAGAGTTCCCATTGGTGGGTTAGTTATGAACTTCCTAAGGGAAAACATAAATAAAGTTCTTAGATCCCATGGGGAACCTTGAGAAGATGAACCAAGAGTTCATGGGAAAACATAATTAAAGTTCCTAAGATCCCATGGGGAACCTTGAGAAGATGAACCAAGAGTTCATATTTTTTAAACCTGTGAGGGTAGATCCCCTGGCCTGGGGAACCTTGAGAAAGAAATCAAGCTTCAAGATTTAAAAAGCTAGAACAAAGATCGCATTAAAAGAAACTTAAAATCAAATATTACAAGAAACACTCTAAAAGTGTTTCTATTAAAATTACTGTTCCAATCATTCTAAAGTTGTTCAAAGAAATTCTAATTGTTTAAAGAAGATTAAACACAATCATTAAAATTTTTTGAAGAGCATCAGCCTTGATGTTTGTCATTATGAACTTCTGAAGCCTCTTTGCTCTTCTCTTCTTCTTCTGGCTTCTCCTTTTCAAAACTCTCCTCTTCATCTTCACTCCCTTCCTGAGCTTCTTCTTCCTCTGAATAATCAAAAGAGGGAGGCGGAGTTGCTTCAGCTTGTTTTTTGATATGAACCATGTTAACATAGTTCAATCTTCTTTCAAAGGAGTCAAAGGCTAGATATTCCTCTAACCCCATTCCCCAAGCTTCCAAGCACATCTCTCTAAGGAAGGCTTGACCCTCCATGTACTTCTCAACAGCAGTGGTTGAGATCTTTTGTTCAGCCTCCTCCTTTTGATTTTTCAGCTTCTCCTTCTCCTCCTCAGCTTCCTTGAGCTTCCTCTTCAGTTCATCCACTTCCTCTCTGAGTTTTCTGGCCTCTTCCTTAGCATCCTTAGCGTCTTTTTCAACGCGACCTTGGTTAGCAATGACAGCAGCAGCCCTCTCCACAGTCTCTTTGTCAGCATGGATCTGGTTAGCCAGTTCCATGCTCCTCTCCAAGACTACTTGATAGTCTTCCTTGGTTTTGTGGAGATCTCTGGAGAGAGCATTCATTGCATGCTGCCACTTGGCTTCAATCTTGTTTGTTTGAGCCACTACATAGGTAGCAGCTTTGTCATAGAACTCCATGCATTTTTTGTTTTCAGCCTTCATGGAGCCATAGAGTTTGGCCAAGTGTTCCAGACGGAACATAGACTGCAAGAGAAGGGAAACAAAGAGTTAGTTGATAAAATAATAATAATGGGAAGAGAATAAAAAAGAAAACAGTTGTTGGAAGTATACCTTAGAGAGGTTATTGAAGATGGGAAGAAGATGGCCTCTGACGGATCCCTTGAGTGACTCTTTGTACTCAAGTTCTCCACAGCTTAAGATCTCCCTAATCAAACCCCTTTTGTAGTTGGAGTCAAATTTTTTGCTGGTTGAGGGGAGATCCTCTTCGTCGTCAAGGAAGTTGGGGGATTCAGCCTCATCTGTTATGGGAACCGGTAAAACTATGGCATTAGGGTTCCTGGGAGAGTTAATGGTATCTGAAGATGAGCGTATAGTTTGACAGAATCTATGACTAAACTTACCCCCAGAAGCTCTAGCCTGTGCCTTAACACTTTCGGGGATGTTTCTCTCAACATATTTCGAGAGACCAATAACAGGGTCCTCATCAGGAGGAGAAGAAGGAGGTTCAGAAGCGCCAGCTAATTGGGAAGCAGGCATTGTATTGAGGGGAGTGGCAGAAATGCTTTCCTTCTGGAGAATGGTTAAGGCAGTCAAAGGATCAACTAACCCATTGTCACTCTCCAAGGGGTTATCTTGCTCAGCCGGAGGAGTTCTGTTCCTCACCTCTATCACAAAATCACTCTTCCCAATCACGAAGGCACTCTTCCCAGAAAGGGAGGAAGTGTGAAGACTTGACTCAATAATTTCAATTGGAGTAGCAGCAGCTTTGGAGGAAGCACCCTTTCTTTTGCTCTTTTTTGAGCTTGTACCCTGTGCTTCTGGTACTTCCTCCTTCTTCCTCTTATGGGAAGGCTTTGTCTTCCTCCCAGAAGGCTTGCTTGTCTCCTGAAAAACGACAGTGTTAGGAAGAGTATAAGGGAATATTCAACAGATCTTACTAAGATGAACAACTGTCAGAGCAAAACCAATAACTTCCCACTTTTTGTACATCCTAATTTGCCGACTTGAATGTACATTGACACAAAGTGGAGAAGCCATTGCTTACAACTTCCCAGAAGAAAACATTAAACAATACTTCCTCTCTTGTGCCTACCCAGGTTCAACTTGCAACTTCCAAAGCCCAAGCTTCCTAGTTTGCCGAGTTGAACGTAGAACGACACAAAAGAGGGAAGTGGAATTAATACTTCCTAATGGGAAGTGTTATATTAAATCTTCCTAAGGGGAAGTAATGAATTAATGCTTCCTAAGGGGAAGTGTTATATTAAAACTTCCTAAGGGGAAGTGATGAATTAATACTTCCTAATAGGAAGTGTTATATTAAATCTTCCTAAGGGGAAGTAATGAATTAATGCTTGCTAAATGGAAGTGCTAAATTAAAACTTCCTAAGGGGAGGTAATGAATTGATACTTCCTAATAGGAAATGTCATATTTAATCTTCCTAAGGGGAATTGGTGAACTAATACTTCCTAAGGGGAAGTAGGAACCTAAAGCTTCCTAAGGGGAAGTAAAAGGGACTTCCCCTCCTTATGCCATTGTACGTTCAACCCGGCAAACAAGGAAGTCAAAGACTTCCCACTTTGCCGAGTTGAACGCACATGGACACAAAGGAGGGAAGTCTAAAAATTTTTTAACTCCTATGGAAGGAAGTCTAAACATACTTCCTAAGGGGAAGTATGTCCTTAAATGCTTCCTAAGGGGAAGTAAAGGGGACTTCCCCTCCTTATGCCATTGTACGTTCAACCCGGCAAAAAAGGAAGTCAAAGACTTCCCACTTTGCCGAGTTGAACGCACATGGACACAAAGGAGGGAAGTCTAAAAAATTCTAACTTCCTATGGAAGGAAGTCTAAACATACTTCCTAAGGGGAAGTATGTCCTTAAATGCTTCCTAAGGGGAAGTAAAGGGGACTTCCCCTCCTTATGCCATTGTACGTTCAACCCGGCAAACAAGGAAGTCAAAGACTTCCCACTTTGCCGAGTTGAACGCACATGGACACAAAGGAGGGAAGTCTAAAAAATTCTAACTTCCTATGGAAGGAAGTCTAGACACACTTCCTAAGGGGAAGTATGATCTTAAAAGCTTCCTAAGGGGAAGTAAAAGGACTTCCTCTCCTTGTGCCATTCTACGTTAAACCCGGCAAACAAGGAAGTCAAGGACTTCCCACTTTGCCGAGTTGAACGCACATGGACACAAAGAGGGGAACTCTAAAGTCATTCTAACTTCCTAAGGGGAAGTACGATCCTAAAACTTCTTAAGGGGAAGTCTTAAATACTCTAGCTTCCTACAGGAGAGGAACTTACTATAAAAAGAAATTTACACTTCCTAAGTAAAGTTTTAAACTTCCTAAGGAGAGGGAAGACTTCTACCAATTATATAGCTTCCCTACTTAGTGCCCACCTACGTTCAAGTCGGCAAAGTGGGAAGTCACTAAGTAGGGAAGTCCCTAATAATATTCCTAAGAGGAAGTATTTAAATACTTAACTTCCCCACTTAGTGCCCACTTGCGTTCAAGCCGGCAAAGTGGGAAGACTCTAAGTGAGGAAGTCTATCAATATGATAAAAAAAAAAATATATATATATATATATATATATACATAAAACTAAAATGCAAGTCTTAGTTTTGCAGAAATGTAAAATACCTGAGTCTTCGCCTTCTTTGAGGAAGTATCCTCCCCCAGCTTTTGAGAAACTTGCTTCCAGAACTCTTTTTGATTCATACTTCCTTTCTTGAATGGAGGAAGGTTGGCAAGAGCTTCTTCTGCAAAAAGAAAAGATACTTGGTTAGAAAAGTGGAAAAAGAAACAAAAGTTCAGTATCAAATCATAAAGCAAAAATTACCCTGGTTATACTCATCCCCATAAATTACACTAGCAGCAACAAGGAAGTTGCGATCTAAGAAGAATTCGCTAAAGGGGATCCAGTTGTAGGGAACTGTCAGAGATTGTTTCTTGATCTCCACTGTGGTAGATCTGAAGTATTCTAAGTTTTGTTGCTCATTGTCACTCAACCTAGGAAGCTCAAAGGATCTTCCTAGGCATTTTGGAAAAGGATTCCATTTTTTCAACACTTCTACTAATATTTGGTCATGGGACTTCACAAACACAAAATGGTTCCTCCAGTTGGGAACCTTGTTGGCTTTTTCTACACAAGTGAGGAACCCCTCACTGTTTTTCAGATAGAACCACCCACGTTTGCAGTGGGAGGCCTTTGAGAGATGGTGAAGATGAAGGAAGACCTTAGAAGAAGCTTTCACTCCTCTAAGGCCACAAGAAGTCACATAAGACATTATGTGAACCCAAGAATTGGGAGTAAGTTGACATAGGCCAATGTCATACTTTTTGAAGAAATTAAAAATGAATAAGGAAGTGGGAAACCTAAGTCCTGGTCAATTACTTCAGTATAAACAGGGAAGCAGTCTTCCGTGGCATCCAGAGTGGTATCCCCCTTGTTAGGGATGATCAACTCAAAATACTCATTATTGAAAATTAAGTCACTACTCAGTTTATCCTTATTTACACCATCTACATATTCATCGGAGATCACTACATCATCAGCACCAGGATAGGCACCTCTCTTCTTCTTAGGCTTGGAAATGGTAGCCTCAGAATCCTCACTCTTTCTAGTAGGAACCTCCCTTACTTCCTCCTTGGGAGCCTCCTGTGCAGCTTCAGCATCCTTTCTTCCTTCAACCAGGGGAGTAGGATCTTGCTGATCAAGAGGATTCACATCTGAAACTTCAGATGCTGGAACTCTCAAAGTAGCAGTATCTTTATAGGCAGTTTGTTTAACTCTTGCCATTGCAACTTCTTGCACAGGAAGAGAAGGAAGTAGGAAAGACCCAGACAATAAGTGATCAAGAACAACAGAAGATTGAGTTCCAACAGAAGAAGTAGTACGAGGAGAAGGAAGTAATTTAATAGAGTTCTCATTATTATATGGGGAAGAAGAGGATGAAGAAGCCATTGGAAAATAAAGACAAAGAAGTAAAGGAAAAACAAGAAAGAAAAAGAATTCAGGTAAATACCTGAAAAAGAGAAGAAAACTAGAATCTACTGTTCACACCGAAAACCGCCGCAACAACTCGCCGGAAATCGCACCACAGGTCTCCGGAAATCGCCTCTGAAGCTTCTTGGGAGTTTGAGAGAAAACTTGAGAACTTTTAGAGAGAGAAAGTGAAATAAAATGATTGAAAATGATTGTTTCACAATCATTTTCAATCATCTTATATATAAAGAAATTTGAAGGGGCATAAGAGTAAATTTCCCCTTCAAATTTGAATTTCCCCCCAAAAAATCAAAGGGATGGTTGCGGCATTAATAAATGCTAAGGAGGGTTACAAAATAACTTCCAAAACAGAAAGAAACGTCAGTTGGGGCATGGATTATGGATCCAAACACCCGACTGAGGGGTAAATGATGTGGCACGCCAACTCATGCCACTTGTCAGCATAATACCGGGCCATGTGTCCACTAAAAGTCCAGGTGGCACTGCCACATGGCAATGACTGGACCACCAAGGTNGGGCCATGTATCCACCAAGGTGGGCTCCATACGGCCACGTGTCGCTGTAAGATTGGGCCACGTGTCCACAACAACTACTCAAAAGAAAATAAACCTCTGCCACGTGTCGCAACCCCATTCGACACTACAAGGTAGGATAAAAAGAGGAATTTGGGCCTTGAGGCTTGAATGTAAAAGCCTATGAAGCTTTTACAAGTATCAACCAATTAGACGATGACAAATGTCATCGTCCAATTCGTTGGCCTCCAAACCAAAAGGCTATAAATACCCCTCAAAATCATCATTTTGGGGGGCATTCAAACATTCAATTAAATCTTCATTCATTCTTACATCACACTAAGAGAATTTCTCTCACTAGTTTCCCTCTATAGATTACCAAATTGCTAATTATTGATAATTTGCCTTAATCCTCATACAAATACTTACTTAAGCATCGGAGGGGGAAAAATCCTACGAGGATTTTATTCCCTTGTTTTGCAGGAATCAAGGTCCGTGCCATCAGGAAGTGAACAAGCCAACACCCGTCCATCTGACGCGTAGTCCTCAAGTTCTCTCTCCATGTATTCAGTTGAAGAGACCCTACCAGGAACACTTCCTACTTCAAATAGGGCTGATTAATCTTGGGAGAGTATGTAGGTGTTCTTTCAAACGAATGAAGGCTGACTCGGCTTCCTCCGTCCATTCAAACTCAGGACTACCCTTGCCTGATTTTGCCTTTCTCTTGATTGTATCAATGAAATAATGGCATTTATCACCTGCCCTTGATAAGAATCTACCAAGGGCAGCTAGGCATCCGGTCAGCTTCTGAACCTCCTTAACGTTTCGGTGAGAGGTCATATCCAGAACAGCCTTCACCTTATCTGGATTAACTTTGATCCCTCGTTTATCCACAAGAAATCCCAAAAACTTTCCAGAAGTTACTCCAAAAACACATTTCTTTGGACTTAACTTCATCTTATAACTTCTCAACGTTTCAAAGGTTTCTCTTAAGTCTGCCACGTGATCTTTCATCTCCTTACTCTTGACAATCATATTATCAATGTATGCCTCAATATTCCGTCCCAATTGGTTCTTGAAGACATCATTTACCCAACATTGGAAGGTTTCTGGAGCATTCTTAAGACCAAATGGCATCCTTTTATAGCAATATAGACCCTTTTCAGTTACAAAGGATGTTTTTTCTTGATCTTACTCCCATAGAGGAATTTGGTGAAATCATGAATAGGCATCCATCAAACTCAACAGGGCATGCCTTGCCGTGGAATCAACCAATTGGTCAATTTTTGGCAAGGGAAAACTATCCTTAGGACAAGCCTTATTGAGGTCAGTATAATCAACGCACATCCTCATTGTACCATTTGGTTTTGGAACCAAGACTACATTAGCCACCCAATCCGGATACTGGCATGGTCTAATGAATCTAGCCTCCAATAGCTTATTCACTTCTTCTTCAGCCGCTTTGTTGCGAAGTTCACCCAAACTCCTCTTCTTTTGACGGATTGGCTTAGCATCTAGTTTAACGTTTAGTTTATGTACAGCAATGCTTGGGTCAATGCCTGGCCTTTCTTCAACATCATATGCAAAAACATCTTTAAATTCTCTTAACAGCTTTCTCATCTCTGCCCCAACATGATGGTCAGGAGCCTGGCCTACTTTAATAGTTCTATCGGGCTTGACTTCATCAAGAATGAAATCTTCATGTTGACCAATTGGTTGAGGTCGAGTTACTTGACTCAGACTATGAATGGCCATCAATTCATTTTTGGTCGTTCCCTCAACCTTTCTCTTCTTAGTTAGTTCTTCCACCTCTTCGACCTAGGAAGTAGGTTTAAGAGTGGTGACGTAACATTCTCTTTCCATCTGCTAGTCACCACGAAGAGTACCAACTGCCCCATTGTTACATTCATACTTCATGAGCATGAGATGTGTAATGACTCCTCTGGAGTTGTTCAAAGTTAGCCATCCCAAAATTATATTGTAGGATGACAGTTCTTTAACTACCAGGAACTTGACGACCATATTCCTAGCACAGTCCTTGTCCCCTATCCTGATTGGCAAGGAGACAGTGCCTAATGGGTTGATCACTCCTCCCTCGAAACCAATAATTGGATGATGGACAGGTTCCAAGGTGGATACAACATACTTCAACTTCTTTAAACAGGAATAACTAATGATATCTAACGAGCTTCCAGTGTCGATCAGTATTCGCTTTACTCTCCTATTAGCCACCTTCAACTCCATCACCAAGGGGTTATCGTGTGGTGTACGGACATTGCCCTGGTCCTTATCAGTGATCATGACCTCGGGAAATTTGACCTTAGCATCATATCTCATCTCTGGTGACCCTTCTCGGGAGATACTTTGTAAGTACTCTTTATTCCCTCGAATGGTTGGTCCGCCAGCTGCGAACCCACCAGAAATGACGTACACCATCCTCCTCTGTCTCCGTTCCATCTCTAGGCTCATTAGCCTTCGAATCTATTTTTTGCTTGGAGTCTTTCTCCTGAGATTTGATTAGGTGTTGGGAGATTTTTCCCTTGGCAGCAAGAGACTGAAGTGCTCTTTTCAGGTTGAAGCAATCATTAGTGTGATGCCCCGTATCCTTGTGAAAGTGGCAATATTTTCTTGAATCTCTATCCTCTTTCGCAGTTCTAAGTGGTGGTGGATCATCATCTTAACCTTATTTCACACTTCTTTGAAAACTGAGTAGAGATCTTTGGTGAACTCTACCTTAAGGCTATCATTCGACTTTCTTTTCTTGGTTTGGAAGTTTCCTCCCTTACTTGATGACCCAGTTGCCCAAGTAGCATGTTTCTTTTGAAATTTGTTTTTGTGGTGTTGATCATTCCTTCTATCACCCTTTCTGTCGGTTGAAGCACAAAGCTCCTGGGCATGAATGAAACATTTAGCCTCCTCCAGAATTCCCTTCAATGTCTTACAATTTCTTCTCACAACATCAAATTCAAAAGTTCCATCACGGAGACCTCTAAAGAAGTTATCAAATGCCACTCCCTCAGATAAGTTAGAAATTTGCAAGGATTCAATATTGAACCTTTGTACATAACTTCTTAGAGACTCCTTCTCTCCTTGAACAATTTTGGCCAGATGCATGTTGGTCTTCTTCTCCCTTTTGTTAGCCATGAAGTGATGTACAAAAATGGTACTCAACTCATGCAAGTTGTGAATCGATTGATCTGGGAGACTATTGAACCATTTCTGAGCAATCCCCTTCAAGGTGGTTGGGAAGTACCGGCACCATGTTGCATCATCTGGACCTTGAAAGTACATTAAATGTTTGTAGGTAGCCAAATGCTCCTCTGGATCAGTTGTCCCATCAAATGGCTCAATCTGAGGCATTTTAAACTTGTTAGGACGTGGAACCATCATGATGGACATGGAGAACGGTGTCTTACATTCCATCATCATGTTGTTAGGCTTTTCACCGATAACCCCCGTAGGGTTATGGACAGCTTTTGTTGATTCTCTACAAGGATCATTTGACTTACCTACATCTTCCCAATACCTAATCATTTGTTCTTTTCTGGCTTGATCGACCTTATCAGCTTTCTTCTTCTTGATGAAGTCTCGTAAACTCTCTCGTTCTCCCGAATCTAAGGAGACATGATGGGAATCAGTCATCTCCCTGGTTGAGGAACCTTCTGATGAACCGGGTCGACCTCCTTCGCTCCAGGCCTTCTTGGCCTTCAGATACTCCCTTGTATCCATACTTGAGGCTTTCTTGGCTTCAAGATATTCTCTTGCATCTCTTCTTGACGATTTCTTCTGCTCAAGATACTCTCGAGCATCACTTGCAATAGCTTTCTTGAACTCAATGAGTTCTCTAGCATCAATTTGTGTTTTGCTAAATCCAACTTCCTTACCTGCCAGCTCCTGTATGGGCTTGTATATGGGAGTGGCAGGATATCTCTTCACTGCTCCTCAGTGAGCTTTTAGCGGAGTTCATTCCTTCTTTATCTTCTCAACTTGCTCATGGAAAGTTAATCTTTCTTGGCCTTGGCCTTCCTCAATCATCACACCTTTCAGTTTTTAGGATGAAGGGTGTTGTGGTTCAACCTTCTCTCGAGTTTTCTTGGTGGAATACTCCCGTAGAGTTTCCGCCAGGTTCTCTTGGAACCCTACCAAGATACTCTTGAGCTGACTCATGGTCACAGGTTGATTTCCAAAATCAACTTGTTCTTGAGCTCTTCTTGGTGAACCAGTACCTTCCCCGTTCTGGTAATTGCGAGTTTGGTCAAGATATCTGGTCTCATCCTCAATAGGAATTCCACTTTTAGTCATTGTTAGGAGCCCTCCACTCAGACGGCGCCAAATGTTGTTGCACGAGCAATGAGGTGGGGTAGGGACTGTGAGGACTTCGCTGACGTAGACTGGTGTGGATTGATTCAACTCCTGCTGACGCACCCTCCAAGAACTTGCAAAAAGGGACAATAATCCTTGTAGGATTATTTTCCCCTCCAATGCTTAAGTAAGTATTTGTAAGAGAGAAAGTTGATTAAGTAACAATAAACAAGAAGTAAATAGTTTTAGAGAGAGGTTTTAGAGAGAAGTTTCCCTTAAATATTGTAAGTTTTTTCTTAATCTTGAATGTAATAAAAATGAGGATTTTGAGGGGTATTTATAGCCTCAAGTACAATCCTCTAACCAATGAGAGCGCGACACTTGTCCGCCATTTCCTTGACTCTTTTCCTTCATAAGTCTTATGGGCTTATGGCATTAGGCTTTCAAGACACAAAGGGTTGTTTTGGTTCTTCTTTAAACAACGAATTGGAGTACGACACGTGGCGGGGTAAAATCTTCCCTTTACTTGTTCCAATAGACATGTGGCCCAGTCATATGATGACATGTGGCTAAGTTGGACCTACTGATGGTAAATTCATCATCGCCAACGTGGCAGTCTCACGCTGGCATTTAACACTAGATAGATGAATACGTGACCCATTCAGAAGGTGACATGTGGCAGCCTACTTGGCATGCCATATCAATAATCAACCACTCTTTTCAAAGACATCACAAATAACCCATTAAAGTCAATAACGCTTCACATTAGTTTATAACCCCATTTGGAAATTTTCCTTTACTAATTCAAACTGAATTTTATATATGATGCACTCTCTAGATTACTCAATGAGATTTATATCAAAGTCAAAATCTTTAATGGATAAAAAAAGCTTGTGGTTGTAAATCTTCATCATCAACCATAACCTCATCACATAACGAATCCTCGAATGCCATTTGTTCAAAATCATAAATAATTTATTTTCATGATTATGTTTTAGATCTCTAGTCCACATTGCATTAATTAGTGACCAGAATAATTATTAAACTAATTAAGCTGAAAGCTGTGTCTTGTCTTTATATTAGACCTTAAGCAATGCAATTGCATAATTAGTTGTCCAGTTGATCATTTCATTTGTCTTGTTATAGTTTAATGTATAAATTAAGTTGTTTAATTAAGTTTTAAGACAAACTGTATGGAACTTAGGGAAAGGACAATAATGTTGCACCATAACACATGTATCCAAGCTAGAATTGTACAATTTGGTACGCTGTATCTCTAATGTTTATCCAACATATTACATGTGTACTCTAAATTTGTTTAAATTGAGGTATTTTTTAAGTAAGATGCGCTAACAAAATAATTTAAGTAATCATGATAAGATAATAGCACTATAATATATGAAAGGTTCTCCAATATGACTAGTAGTGCTTGTTTGAGTATCCATTGAAGCAAATTCTTAAGTCAAATTTGTTGAAGCTGAAGAATGCACTCAATACTAATTATTTTAGAATCTCACATGTGTCCAAATTATTCAAACTTGAATGAAAGGGAGCTAAATGCTTTACACGGTTAAGGAGTTACTCCTCCTTATCGACCGTATAAGAGATTTGATGCTGAAACCTCCTATACCTAAAAGTAAACTATCTCTTAGTGACGAGTTCATCTCAAGCTCATAATTACTAAATTGTTTGGCAAATCACCTGTGTTTGATCAAATGACATCCTTTGAATGTTGTGTTAGATATTGAAATGATACAAGCTAAGGAATTGAGTCCTTAACATCAAAATATTGATTCATATGTATATTAGGAGGCATTTTCGTAACTAAAAATAAGTTTGGCAGCTATATATATATCTTATTCATTAATGTGAGATAATGTCAACTCCCTGCCTCTTGAGTGATTTTATTGAAAAATATATATAGGGTTACAATAGGTCATATCTACCAACCTTTGGTAATTTACAAAATTAAATCCAAAAATACCCTATCACCCCCCACAGTCATAGCGGGAGGAGGACGGGCGCTAAGACTGGATCTAAAATCCAAAAATAAGTCAGGAGACAATCCTTTTGTGAAAATATCAGCAAACTGATGATGGGATGGAACATGTAACACACGAACTTGTCCTAAGGCAACCTTTTCACGAACAAAATGAATGTCCGACTCAACATGTTTGGTGCGTTGATGTTGAACAGGATTTGTAGACAAATAAACCGCACTGATATTATCACAACAAACAATTGCAGTTTAACGAAGACGACAATGAAGCTCAATTAAAAGATTACGGAGCCAACAAGCCTCGAAGACGACATAAAGCGACACCTTGATATTCCGCTTCGGTACTGGATTTGGACAAAGTATGTTGACGCTTAGAGGACCAAGAAATGAGATTTCACCAAGAAAACAATAAGAACCCGAAGTGGACCGGCGAGTGACGGGACAAAAAGCCCAATCTGCATTGGTATAAGTAAACATTGTAGAAGGAGCAGAAGGATATAAATTTAACCCATGATCAATAGTGCCCTGAACATAGCGGAGGATACGTTGTAATGCACCAGAATGAGACTCACGAGGGTCGTGCATAAACAAACACACCTGACATCATAAGCAATGTCAGGACGAGTTCCATACCCATCTTAGTAAAACCACAAGATGATATTTAAATGAGCATGTTAGACATATCAATTGAGAAACTAGAATTTCCTCATAAATTATTCCAAACATTTTTTTTTGTGTGTGAATCAGGTTGTGTTCTTAAATATTTTTTATTTTTATTTATTTACTTATTTTAACATGGAAATAGATTGAATATAAGTTAATGGACATGAAAGGAGAGATAACACTTATTTAGGGGACTAAAGTTTGATTTTATTTTGGTTTTGGGGACTCAAATTTATTTGTTTAGGTTTAGGGGACTAATATTAAACCACCGTTAACTTTAATGTTAAAAGTAATTTAAAAAAAAACACTAATACAAAGAACATTTAGTACAAATCCACATTAGAAAAATAATATAAAAAATAGCTAATTGTTCATTCTTATTCCAAAGTCGTGTTACTAAATATCCAAAATAAATTTCTTATAAGCTATCCTAAAACTAATTGTCCATTTTCTTCCTCCAATAAAATTATCAAACCTATAAATAAAAATAGAAAATTTGTATCAACATATAAATCCAAGTTGATTATCAATAACTAGAGATAAATTAGGTACAAGGTAAAATTGAATGCATATAAATATAGTAATTAAGACTTTACTCATTTTTTTTCACAATTTAACTAGAAAAAAAAATTAGAATTATCAAAGAGATATATGAAATTAGAAAGAGATAGAATTACTGGCACAATTGATAATCAAAATTATAACAACTCCAGTCAAAATTTCTTTGCAATTCAACTATATTTCTAGTAGTAATAGTAGAAGGGAAAGCAAATATTATTATTATTGGGTTTTTTTTTTTTTTTTTGTGGTCATGCCATATTGCCATAGTTGTAGGAGGGGAAGAGATTTAGGGTTTGTTTACTTCAACTGGAAACAACTGAACTGAACTGAACTGATTAGAGTTGAACTGAACTGAACTTAAAGGTTTTTTTAATGATTACCAAAATAAAAGAAGAGTTGAACTGAACGAGGTTGAACTGAACTGAACTGAATTGAACGGAACTAAATTGAACTGAAATGATTTTAAGCTGAAGTAAACAGGCCCTGACTTTATTAATAAACTACTATTGTGATACACAAGTTAATGGTGTTTAAGTTAGTCCCCTAACCCTAAAAAAATAAATTTGAGTCCTCAAAACCAAAACAAAACCAAACTTTAGTCCCCTAAGTAGTTGTTAACTCCATGAAACGAAATAATATTCTTGTTTTTGTTTACCTTGGGAAGTAATTTCCTATAGAATTAACATTTCATAAGAAGTTTTTACCTTGTTAGTTTGATAGGGATTAAGGAAAGTTGTTTGTTTGACACTATACGAAATATGGTTTCTTAGGAAATTAAACTCGCCAAGGGGAGGGTAATTGAATTACTTTCTACGTTTCATGGGAAGTTTGAGTTCCTAAGAATTTTTATATCCATCGTTTTACTTTTTTTATATTAAATAAACAACATCATCATTTTACATGTCCTATTAAATTAAAATTCCCATATAATTTGCAAAAGGTTACAAATACAATAGTTGTATGTGGCCCATGCATACAATTTGAGATGTCATGTTTTAATTGGGCCAATTATATGAGTTCCCAAATCCACTAAAATTAAGTTTTCATTTGAATTTCAAATGAAATTTTCAATTGATTAATTTTTATTTCAAATTATTTTTCTATCACCAAAGCTGCACTAATGGTTGTAAATTTCTGCATTTATTTTTAATTAAAATAAATTTCTTTAGTTCTTCATTAATTTATGTGGTTTCGTTAAGCAGCTTTGTTAAATTTTCTTTAGTAAATGCATATATTGACAAAAAAGGTTACGGCAAATTTTTCAATAACAAAATTAGTTTCCCTAGTACCTAAATTAATTGCCTAGTAATTGATTGTATATTTGATTATTGTTGTCAATTACCTAATTTCCACTATCAATTACCTGATTTCATTTCATAGTATAAAACACACAATACATTTATTTTATCAAATTTTTTATGGTAAGAGGAATTTTTAATTGTAAATTACAAAGAAGAAAAATATATATATATATATATATATATATATATATAGGAAGAGGTATATAGGAAGAGGTTCAAATGAAAACCCTCTTTATATGAGAACCGTGAGAACTACATAAAAACTCCTTTATTCAATTTTTTTTTTACTTTTCTAAGTGTTATGGTACTAATTTATATCTATTTTAATTGTAACAAGCTATAGACATTTATTTCAAGTGTTTTAAGCTATCATATATAATTCGCCTGTAAGCAATGACTATGACCACCTAAATATTATACGATTTTCAAAAGCCTTAAAAATTAACTAAATTTTATTTAAATTGATAAGTAAGGGTATACCTAATTATAATACATTGTTAATTAGTGATTGCAACTTTTAAATGTATCTAATACGGTCGTTATTCATTAGTTCTCACGGTTTTCATATAAAGAGGGTTCTCATGGAATTCTCACCCTATATATATATATATATATATATAATAAAAATGCTGATGATTTTCTAAACGCTCGAAAAAACGTTTTGCCACAATAACGAGCCCAAAACATAGCCATGAATAAGGTAAACCTTCGAGCCCAAGTCATGGGCCCAAGGCGAACCTTCTCCTTCCTCAAGCCCAACAAGAGGTATGAGAAGGAGGAAATTCCTCCTTCTTTCCTCTTTAAGGCATGAGGTAAGGGATGAAGTAAGCAAGGAAAGGATGGGCTAGTGTAACCATACGTATTCACCAAGGCCTATAGTACAAAGGAATGTTCAGCAAAATTTCCGAAAATAAGATACAATGAAGTGCAGGGGTGCACACCTTGCGCCCACGCGCACGTCACCACCTCTTTTTCTCGAATTTTTCCCTATAAATACCCCCTTTCCTTCCCTCATTTCGACAACTTTTGATTTTGAGCATCTTGGATTTTGGGAGAAATTCAGTTTTTGGTATTTTCGCCTTTGAGCATCTTAGATTTTGGGAGAAATTCAAATTTTGGTATTCTCGTGATCTTAACATTTTGGCATTTGAGAAGTAGTAGAGAATTTAGCTTCCATCATCTTTTTTCCATCTAATGTTTCATTTTTTTCATCATTTTCTTTAAATCTTCATCTTTTTCACCTGTATATACACAAAAAGAAAACGCAAAAAGAACTACTGCTACTGCTGGTGTTACTACTACTGCTACTGCTACTACTACAACTATCATCATCATCATCATAATATTCATCTTTACATTCGGGATGTATTTGGGTTCGGATTCTTGAAGTCAATCTCAAGCCCGTTTTGACACTAGCATGCAATGTATCCAATATGAGGCCACCATAATCAACTCTTTCTCTCCAAGTTCATATTCATTTTTATTATAGTTTGCTCAATCCAAGTTAGCTTTCTAAATTCCCTTGTCACCTTTTATTTTATTTTGATCCATAAAATATTGATTAAATAATTACTTTGAGATGTAATAAAATACAGAAAATAGGAAGAATCATGCCTAGGCCTTTAATGCTTTCATGAACATGATTACATGATAATGTAGTTGTTTTAAAGTTTTAATTGATTGAGTATGATTACATGTTTTAAAAGCTTACAAGCATGATCACATGATTTAACGTTTTTTGCAAAAAGCATGATGACATGAACCTTATGTGCTTTTAAGCTTTTCTAACATGTTTTATCGCTTTCCATATTTACATGATTGCATGCGCTTGTATTTGCCGTGATGACGCGGATTTTCATGTAGAATTAGGGCAATAATAAAGATCGGGTTTAATTATGAAGTCACATAAAGTTCCATGAGTCATAAAGACTCCAATCTCTAAATAGGTAAAAATGGAACATAAGTGAAGTGACCACTAAACCTAGCAAATACGTGTGCAAAAAAAAATTCACCTAGTAAGAACTCAAGCGGTGCGCTCTTTAGGTGTATTTTGTTGTAATGCTTCTTGGTATCACATGATTAGATTACAAAAGAGGTCTAGTAGAGGACAACTCGATTTGGAGGTACTTCGTCCCCGAACCCATGAAACTAGTGCACAACCTAACCATTGGGAAGCCGACACACCCCACCTTGGCCGGTGAGAACGCGGTGATTTGAGTCCGTAAGACTCTACGGAGTGCTGTTGTTGGCTTTTACTAGAGTTTCGTTCCAAGCCAAGCATACTCACCCTATGCGATGACCCTTCCCATGGTCTAAAGAACAAGCCATATATAACAATTCGACTTGTGGACATTATTTTTCTCAGTCTACAATACCACATCGTTAATTATTCCGGTCTTGAAAAACACGCCAAAAGATCCAACCTAAGACACCTAGTATAATATATTATGTTATATTATATTTTTATTTGTTTTTTCATATCTTTTCCATATTTTTCTAGAATTTCTTTTCATATTTTTTATAATATAGCGCTAATGACTATTTAATTGCTGGCAAATCATTTCCACAAGAAACAAGCTAAGAATATACCCACGAAAGAAAAACCTTGGAGCCCAAGTCATGGGCCCAAGGGAATCCTCTCCTCCTCAAAGCCTCAAGGAAAGAAGAAGGAAACTTCCTCCTTTCCGCTCTTCATGAAATGAGGTAAGCCTTTAAGGAATAAGAAAATAAGCATGTTTAGGGTTGTGCAACCTCCAACCCTGTACATCAGGAATATCAACGGAATTTTCGGAAAAGTGCATTCCATATTGTACGTATGAACGCACATTATGCGGCCCATCACACGGTACGGGTTCCATATCACGAAATATATGTAACACCCTGTATTTAAATTACCCCAGGCCAGGATGGCAGCGGAAATAGCAATTGCACGGCAATGTCACTTTGGACAAATTACAATTGATGGATATATAGCTTTCCATAATTAATCCTGCTTTTAAAACATTCCGTTAGAGAACCTGTGAATAAAAGTTCTAAAATATAAGTCTAAAATAAACCAACTAGCTAGGTTCAAGTCTAAATAAAACTAAGTAATTACATTAAATTACAATTTCAAGTTCGTTAAGGGAGTGACTAAAACAAGATACTAAGTTAGCTTCATAAGGGGGATCCTATTTTCATTGCTCACATTCCCCAGCCAAGTACACAACTCTACAATCCTGCATCACCTGTAAAGAATATACAGCAACAACCACAATATGTGGGGAGCAACTAGTAGTCCTCTCTCTCTAACTAAGCTTCATAGTTAAAGAGAGTCACAAGCATGAGAAACATAACTCGTAAACAAGAAGCATTATAATTATAACATTCCATTAATAAACAAGAAACCCATTTTCACAGTTCAAATTAAGTTCATATCTCTCTAAAATTTTAATATGATTGAAGATGGAATTATGCGCCACTGATAGTCAGGCCCGGCGCTTGGCCCGCACGAGCTACGCGACCGTATAGGGCCTCGTGATTTCAGGGGCCTCAAACTATTAGATATTTATTATTTGTACCAGATGTTATAATGAAAGTGTTACTTGGCTTAGTGGTATGAGGAGTTGGTTAATAACCTGAGAACCTGGGTTAGATTCTTGCTCCATGTTTTTTTTATTTTATAGCTATTAAAGGATGTTTTTTCCTCTTCTTCTCCTTTATCTCACCTCTAAATCAGTAAATTTTAGATTCAAAGACCTTATATTAAAAATTTGAACAGGGCCTTCAAAACCTCACTCCAGCCTTGCACTAATAGTGTCCGAGGATAGCTAACTAATACTACTTGAATTTCGCAGCCCAAGTAGTTAGCATAATTTTGTCATTGGAATCCACATTCCAATGGTAGCTAAACTCAGTCAACTATCACTACTTGAATTCCGTAGCCCAAGTAGTAAACATAATCTTATTATTGAAATCTGCAGCCCAATGATTCCTTACTTAACAATCAACATTACCAAGATTTATACTAATAATACTTATTATGCGGCCCAAGTAGTTAGTAAAATCTAACCATTGAATTCCGCACCCCAATGGTTCTTTACTCACTTCAAAAACAATTCTCATATTTCATTTTCATTTCAAATAATAATCAATTCAAGAGAATTTATAATTTAAGGGAACACTTTCAATAAGCAACTTTAATAACAACAACAATATCCCTCCATAAAACCAACCAAAACCATGTTCATTTGTATCATTTCATCAATGACTACTCTATAATCAACAGGCAATGAACTAACATGTTATAGTACTTGTAACACATGGAAAATCAACATTCCATTCACCTATTGCTGCTATCCAAAGATATAACAACCATCACCAACTTGGCTGTCACATCATAACACGCACAAAAATTGTCAAACTTTTATCACTTGTTCTAAGCCATGTAACTAATCACCAAATAACTCATTTTAGTAACATCTAACACGTCCCTAAAATCTGGACAACAAGCACAACCAACAAACACAGCGCTAAACCAACAATTTTCACAGGTTTGGACATGATGTAGTATAAAGGCTATAACTTTTAATACATAGCTCTCCTTGGCAATCCTCATATACCATTGGAAAGTAGACCCGAAGAGCTTCGATTTGAGTGGTCACCGAGCCAAAATGGACAACATTTGACCCTTCAAATTTGCTGCAAAAACTGGGCAGTCCACAAGCTACGAAAATTCACAACAACACAATCATGAACACAGCCAAAAATCATAACTTAAACCAAAAATACAGCAATTTAAATTCAGATCATACACCCCACAAGATTCGTTCATCAACAAAAACATGAGTGACTTAATCTAAACAACAATTACACTAGTTTTAAGCATAATACATCGCATAAGTTTACTATAGACGATTTTAACAAGCCTAATACTTAATTCTACTCTATAATCATATAAAACCATTTAAAGAGGGACTAGACCTAGTTACCTTAGCTGTAGATCAAGAAAAATGAAGAGAGAAGGATGAATTAATAAGAAAACCCACTTCTTGAATGAATTTTGCTTGAATTATCCTTGAGTTTTTCTTGAGAAGCATAAAGTTATGGTTTCTCTTGCATAAAGAAGGCTGGTTTTTCAGCCAAAAGAAAGAATAGAATGTGAGTAAGAGAAGTGTAGGGCCTGTTTATTTCACATTAAAATCAGTTCAGTTTAATTCATTTCAATTTAATTCAGTTTAGGTCCGTTCCGTTCAGTTCAGTTCAGTTGAGCTCTTCTTTTATTTTGTTATTCATTAATCTTTCATAAAAACTTTCAATTCAGCTCCAATTAGTTCAATTCAGTTTAATTTGGTTCAATTCAACTGATTTCAAGTAAACAGACCCAAAGAGGGATTAGGGTTTCAATTGGTTTGTCCTTAACTTACTAACCCAAAACTGGTCCCGTTAACGCCTAAACTAATATATTAATGGGATCCCCTTGTAATTCCTAACATAGCTGACCACCTCACTACTTAGCTAGGCCAATATTTAGTTTTGGTAAAAAAAACAACTGCAATATCAAACAAAGAGAAACCTTGTTACCAATTTTCACAATAATTGATGAAACTGAATATCTTTAACTATCAAGAATAGTGATATGATCATTTTAAGCTAGGAAAATAATTACATATTTTTCAAATAAAACTCATAATTAAATTCATTTTATTAAGAAAAATACACCGATTTCAGGAAAAATTATTTATTTTGCTATTTTTGAAAACTCCAAATTTTATGGTATTACATTTTCCTTATAAATACCCCCTCATGGCCTCATTTCCCTCATTCAAGGCATCTTCAATCTTGACGTCTTAGCAATTTGATAACCTCGTAATTTTGGAATTTGAAGAGTGACGAGATTGATTTACAGATAATTTAGCATCAATCATCTTTCTTCCACAAAATTTTTCATTTTTCTTTTAATCTTCATCATTTTCTTTAAAAACCCATCTTCTTCACTTTTATAAACAAAAAAAAAAAAAAACAAAAAGATTTTATTTTCTTTATTTTCTACTTTTATATGTTTTCACCATTTTAGTTTATTTGTTTTATTATTGTTACATATATTCATATTCATCACTACCATCATTGTGATCATCATAATCATCATACTATATTCGAGTCATATTCGGGTTTTGGATTCTTCAAGGTGCTTCCAAGATTGTGTTGACACTAGCACGTAAGGTATCTGATATGAGACCGCACTAAATCTTTATCCTTAAGTTTATTATCATCTCATTCATTCGATCATCATCGTCTTCATCAAGTTCTCTTATTATAATACCTAGTAGAAACACTAGTAGAAAAATAGCTTATTAGTATCGTTTTTTATGACCTATTTGTATCGTTTTTGTAAAAAAACGATACTAATAGTGGTTTTTAAGATATAAAAAAAATTAGCTATTAGTATCGTTTGTTTTTAAGAAACGATACTAATAGCGATTTTTGAAAAGAAAAAAAATATAAAATCACAATTATAATGAAATAATAATATTAATAACCAAAAATTAAAATTATTATAACAAATACTATATTAAATTGATGAATAACAATAATAAATTATTAGAAACTATTTGATTGCAGTTCAACCATTTATTTGAACAGAGAGTTTCTACTGATAAATTGTTCACTCTTTGCCAAAAAACTGATCTCAAACTCTGCCAAATAAATCAAGCACACCGGAACCATAAATCAAAATAAACACCTCCCAACCTCAAAACATACCTAAACACATCCCACTATATTCAAGAACAAGCAACTCCGAGGTGCTGGCATAGCCATTATAGAAAGCCCAAAGTTCTACATATATTTTGCAGCATAGCATCTGCCTTAAATGGATCGAGTTCTCCAAGATCCACAGTGATAGGTTCTAACGAATCTTCATCCTCGTCTTCTGGTGCAAGATATGTTGGGAATGGGAGCTTTGAAATATCAGGTTTCTCATAAAAGGCGTCTTTTACAAATACAAAGTTTCCAACAACACCTGGTACCTAAAATTGTACCAAATAGATTGTTAACGTGCCTTTTATTTTATTTTTTCTAAATAAATGGAAAGTGCACATAATGACTGTTAAAAATGGAAATAAAGGATTAGAGATGAGAGATGTAAAAACAAGGAACGTACTTGGCCTTTAACCCACATTAAGTTCTACCAAAACATATTTGTTATTAAAAAAACATAAAGCCACTAACAACCGTAGGAGTAATTTATAATCACCAATAAGATTGGAAACTATGAGAGAGAAGAAAGAAACCTGGGCAGATGATAGAACCTCAGGCGAAAAGCGGACGTAACAGTGACTGCCATAAACTGCACAACTGACATCAAAACCACTACCAATTTTTCCTTGAGCAATACAATGAGAAGTTTGAGCTATCATGTGTACCAGATCAAGATCATCATTGCAATTACCTTCTTGATGGTGATCTCTTGCTGACTCAGAAAGATTAACAACACCGAGATAATGTAGGAGAGCAGCAACTACTGCGGTTGTCATTGCTGCAGATGAACCCAACCCAGTCTTAGCAACTTCAGGCTTGCAATTTGAACCATTAGCATTGTTCGCATTAAAGGTAATTGAAGAAAAAGGAGGGAGTTCAGCAAATGATTCTGGTCTTAGAGGCAGTCAGCGAGCTTCTAACTATGAGTCAAAGTGCAGAATTAGGACAGCTCATCTGCTTTATCTATGCCTTTAAAGTTAAACAAGAACAGAAACTATCACCAATACAAAATAATTCACCACAAAAACAAGTAGTTTCATGATCAGATAACAACTGCTCTGTATAAAAATTATTAGATTTGCCAATCGGACATCCGCAACCCAGCCCCACCTTGTTTTTGGCTTTCGAAAAGCTCCCATCCTTATATAAAATATCAGGTAGAAGCTAATTTACAAAACATATGCAAAAAAAAGCTGGAATTTATATTTGCACATGAAGTAGCAGGTTGATCTACAAGGCATCAACAGTAATAAAAAAACAAGGAACTAAAGCCACCATATAGAAACTTGAAAATATTCTTACTTTGGTGTAATACACTGGAGTGTTAAGTTCTTCAGTGACATTTTATAAATCGTTTCCCTTGAAAGTTGAGGAGATGTTAGCTTCACATCTGTCCAAGACTGAAAACAACCAAAGGAAGTATGATAAGTATATCAACCAAAATAAAAGCACTAAAACTATTCATTTCCTGGTCCACGATCAAACAAAGGGAATAAACTTAAATAGTTACGACATAACAAGCACATAAGCTATACCCATTGACGAAAATGTTGTTTAGAAAATTATCTGCAAGTTGTACAACATGTGTAAGAAAGCAGTGACTTATTGGTATTAAGCAAAATAATACAACAAAACCCCTCGCTTACAAATAACACTTTATTCGTTAGTGAAAAATCCAAAAGCATTTTACATGATACCATCTAACTCAATTGTCAATTCATCCACTTTGGTTTGGTCAAATAATGCACAATGGATCATTAAAATCACTTATGGCTTATGGGTTAGACAAACAAATAAAAGTAGGTATAAAAAAAAAAAAAACAAATGTTCTCCACACTCGCACACGCATCCAATATCGACACAATATAAGACAAGTGAAACACATTAGTATTCATCTACCCCATTGTTAAACAAAGTAGTTAACTTGAACAAATAACACTTACCCAAGCCCAACTGTCAGGCATTAAATCATCATAAACAGGCTTCACAATCGCATAAAACCGAGCATTAGACCTCAACACAAGTCCGGCATTCGGCCTCTCCAAAATAAGGTAACCCCCTGTCATCAAAACTTTTCCACGAGCTGAAGCAACTCTGCACAATACACAGACATCAGATAAAAACCAAATTTAACTAAATTAATAATTATGTTGATAATATTGCCCAATTTTACAGCATACCCAATTGTAAATTTCAACATTATGTATTTATGCATACAACAAAACTTTACTAATTCACAAAAGCCACATAATATATTAATAAACAAACAAAAACCCCACTAATTCATCAGATTGACTATTAATAATCTATAACGGAGCAAAAAAAAAAAAATAATGGGTAATAATTGTAATTCAACAAAAAGAGGATAATTGGAAGAAAATTAAAGAATTAAACTAAAATTGAGAGTGAGTTGTGCTAATGGACTTGTGATAAGTGAGTTGATAATTCAACTGTTAACATAATCATTTTTAATTAGTAATCAGTAACAAATCCAAATATATATAAAGATGATGCTAGCAACCCCGGAAAATTATGCCTTTTCATTGTACCCTGGAAACATGAAGTAATTTAATCAACAGATGCAGTTAGTTTGACCTACCCATTTGCATAAAACAAAAGAACGAATATTTGAATATATGTAATACACTCCAATTAAAATTAAATTAGGGTTTCGAACACAAATCAATCCATCAAATTAGATTGCGAATTTCAAATTACTTGATTGCATAAACATTAATTAAAGTTAAAATGAAGGAGTAAATTGTAATTCAAGTATATTTATAAATTAAAAAAAAAAAGTAAATGCAAAATTAATCGAAATAAATTAAAAAAAATTGAGAATTCGAGTAAAATGAAGTAGTAAACCTGCGAAAATGGAGGAACTGCGATTGGTTGAGGAGATCGGGAGGACGGTGAGTCGGAGTTTCGATTGACCGCCGGAAACACCTGAATAGACCGCCGGAAGAAGGGAAGGAGCGGAGTCGTGGTCCTTGCCGGAAGGGAGGAGAAACGGTAGAGAAGAAGAAGAAGTAGGAGAATGGCGAAGAAGGAGAAGTGAGATGGGAGAAGTGAGAAGGAGAACGGCGGTTTGAGAAGGGAGAAGTTAGAAGGATTTAAATTTTTGGCGACAAAATAACATAAGTGTTTGTCATTTTTTGCGAGGGAATTTGCGACGGATTATTCCGTCGCAAACATATAATTTCGTTGCAAAAAAATTTGCTCATCTCATTTGGTTTGTCACTTGTTTACGACGGGTATATCCGTCGCAAACAAGTGTACTTCCGTCGCAAACTCTATATTTGCGACGGAATGTATTTCCGTCGCAAAAATCCGTCGCTATTTTCCCGTTTTCTTGTAATGTTATTCTCTATTATTATTGTTATTATTGTCAGGTCCATTCAATTTTGTTTTCTAAACCCCCCATCACCTTTATTTCCTTTTAATCCATGAAATATTGAAATAATAATGGTTTGAGATGTAATAAAACAAGTGAAAATAGAGAAAAAACAATCATGTTTATGCTTTTAACGCTTTTATGAGCATGATTACATGATAATGTAGCTCGTTTTAAAGTTTACTTTTTTGTGAATGATTACATGTTTTAAATGCTTTATAAGCATGATTACATGAACTTTAAAGTTTCTTGCAAATGGCATGATAACATGTTATGCTTTTGTAAACCCCTCATCACCTTTATTTCCTTTAAAGTTTCTTGCAAAAGGAAGGCTTTGTTAGGGAAGAAAGATATGCATTATAGTTATGTTTCTTTTAAGTCAAAACTTATAGAAGTGCCCAATAATACTTGGTGGTTAGATTCTGGTGCTACTACTCATGTATCTCATGCTAAACAAGGATTCAATTTTATCCAGTCCATAAGAGGAGCTGAGCAATTCTTGTTCATCGGGACAGGATGAAGGCATGAATAGAACGCATTAGGACTTCTAGATTGATCGTAAATACTAGATGTCATTTAAATCTTGAACGATGTCTCTATATTCCTGATTGTGCTAGAAATCTTGTTTCTATTAGTAAATTGGACATTTAGGATTAATTGCTTTGGAAGTGGTGGATTCTTAATATATAGACATAATTATTTGTATGGTTTTGGTACTTTGAATTGATTGATTCACTTTATTAATTTAACCTTGATATTAAATTCTCTGAATCCTTATATAATGTTGAAAGTCAAGGCATTAAACGTACATCGAATGAAATTTTCGGTTTCTTGTGGCATCAAAGTTTAGGTCACATTTCCAAAGAAAGGCTGATGAGGTTGTCAAAGATCAGAATAACATTCTTCATCAGTTATTGGGTTTTCGTGATCTAAATGTGTATGTAGATTGTATCAAAGGAAAATAAACTAAACACGTAGTAAAGAAATCATATATGAGAAGTACTCAGCTTCTTGAGTTGATTCACATTGATATATATGGTCCATTATATTTGATGTTTCTTCTTGGAATGGAGAAAAAAAATTCATTACTTTTATTGATGATTACTCATGATATGGATATACATATCTACTGCATGAAAAGTCTCAATTTGTGAATGTCCTAGAGGTATTCATTAATGAAGTTGAAAGACAATTAGATAGAATAGTCAAAGTAGTGAGATTTGATAGAGGTGGTGAGTATTATGGAAAGTATAATGAAAGTGGACAATATCCAGTTCCATTTGCGAAGTTCCTAGAAAGTAGAGGCATTTATGCACGGTATAAAATGCCTGGTACGCCTCAACAGAATGATGTAGCTGAAAGGATGATTCGTACTTTAATGGGTATGATTAGGAGCATGTTAAATAATTGTTCTTTGCCCATTTCATTATCGATAGTTACTTAATCGAGTTCTTAGTAAGCCAATTCCTGAGACACTTATGAATAGCGAACTGGAAGGGAACCTAGTTTAAGGCATATACGTGTTTGGGGGGNTGGGGGGGGGGGGGGGGGGGGGGGGTTGCGAAGCAGAAGTAAGGTTGTATAATCCAAATGAAAAGAAACTTGATCCAAGGACAGTCAGTGGATTTTTCATTGGCAATTCTGAAAAGTCAGAGGGGTACATATTCTATTGCCCTAACCATAGTATGAGAATTGCAGAAACAGGTAATGCTACATTAATAGAAAATGGTCGCATTAGTGGGAGTGATGAAACACGAAATGTAGACATTCATTAACTATAGGTTGAAGGTGATCATTCGCCGCCTGTTATTTCTTTTACAACTGTTGTACCAATTGCTGCATCATATCCAAATGACACAATAGCACAACATAATGATGTACTGTTGAATGAATGAAAGATGTAAAGTAAACAAACAAAGATAGAATTTTATAGTCAACTCAGCAATACATAACAATGGTGCATCTTAAATTGGCAAGTAGTAGAGCATATATATATAACAAACTAAACAGCTAAAACTTCTAAGAACAAGCAACTAGAAGACCACATTTCAATCCTTAATTAATCTACTAACAACATATCCCTAATAATGTACCTAATATAAAGCTGTTAGTTTTGACAAACAATGAATGTTAAACTAGAGACAAGTAAAGTAGAGACAAGAGAGAGAGTGAAAGACAAGTAGAGAACACGCGATTTTAGCGAGGAAACCTTTCCTAGGCCCAATAGGAAGGAAAAAACCTCGACCACTAGGGATTTTGACTCAATTCTCTTTTTACTAACTAGGGCCAACGACTCTGTTACAATCCTAGTTAGTACGGACTTCTCTAAGTACCACTCAGTACTTTGTTCCCCCCTGAACTTTTTCCCCTGAACAAGTTATTCTCTATTCTCTTTCTCTTTCTCTCTTGGTGGCTTGACCAGCCTTCTCTATTCTCTAAGTACAACTCAATACTTCTCTATTCTCTAAGTACAACTCAGTACTTCTCTATTCTCTAAATACAACTCAGTACTTCTCTATTCTCTAAGTACAACTCAGTACTAGATCCCTTGAACTTGTTCCCCTGAACGAGTTCTTCTCTTTCTCTTTCTCGTTACAAGTGATTCACTCAAATCACTCTCTTTCCCCAAACTCAAGATTACAGACTCATAAAGTGAACACAATCCTAGTACAACTGACTCTTGTACCTAGTCTTGTATGCTTCCAATGAATTGCGTAAGTCTTGGTTGAATTCTTCTCTTCTGATCTTCAGTATTTATAGTGAAATAACAAGTAGGGTTTCTCTGATTTCCTTCCTTGTTTTCACGCTTCATATCTCACCAATATCTTGGTGAATATTCTTCATGAAGTGAATTTAGATCAATTCTCCATCTAACTTCACATGCTTCTTTTCTTCATAGATTTGTTACCATAATCTTGTGTATATCTTTTCCAAATATCTTCAAAGATCTTTTATGGTATCTTCTTAGAATATACTTTCCATATCTTCTCAGAATATACTTTGAAGTCTTGCTGTCATATATTCTCTGAATATGCTCAAGTGTATAAATCTTCTGAATTACGTATGAATTATTTCGATACGTTCTTGAGACAACTTAACTTGAGACAAGTTCTTCTGTTGGTACAACGGCTACTAATGTTTGTTTACCTTGACATAAAACAAGTAACTCATTAGTATTATGTGTTTGTCATCATCAAAACCCTTAGGGTCAACAATATTCCCCCTTTTCTATGATGACAAACACTTAGACAAAAATATAATGTATAGAATAACTTGAAACTAAAACAAACAAATTAACAAAATCACTCGGATTAATAAAAAGATGAGTAATAAAAAGATGAGTAAAAAGAGAAAGGCAGTTTCAAGCATGAGAGGCAAGAGACAAGGGATACTTCCATATTTTTGTCTCTTCCTTTGCTCCTTTTCCCCTTTTTGACATCATCTAAAAGTACTTTGGCATATCACAGCATCAATAGATAAGTCAAAGTCAAAGAGCAGCATATATCAAAAGCAATAATAATATCAAACCATTAATTAAACATAGCTATCCAGCACTAACAATCAATGTCCTCAAAAAATTTTAAAAAGAAAGGAGTAGAAACAAATAGAAAAATAAGAGAAAAACTTCAAAATAAACTAAGCATTTGATTTTTCCCTTTTTTTATTCATTATTTTTTTTTGGGGGGGGGGGGTAATTATCATTCATCAGCATAATCAGGCTGCTGCTCCAGAATAGCAACAGTGGCAGTATCAGTATGTTGTTCTGCCGGCTTGGTTGTCTCTCCCCTGCCTTCATTCACATGTTCCTCCTCAATGTCCTGGGCTTCTTCTTCTTCTATTACGATATCATCGAGAAAGCGGCTAACTTTGGCCTTGAGATCAATCATCTCATCCCCTAAAGCATCCATCTTCCTCTCTACATCATCCAGCCTTTTCAGTAGTATCCCTTTTAATACATCCTGCTTATTCAGTACTTTGACCACAAAGTACTTCCCAAAGCCTATTGTAGTGTCAAGAGGTTGAACCTCTACCACCTCTGGCTCTTTACCCTTAGAAGCAAGCCTTTGGCTTTTCCGTGCCCCGGCTTCCTTCTCAGCAGGTCTATTCGCAGGTTTAGCTCTGGCTTTAAATTGAACCACACCATCAACAAGTTCAAGCTTAATGAAGGACAAAGAGTTTTTACCAAGGATATCAGTAAAACTTGGAGCAACTAAATGTTTCTTTGGAATGGTGTTATGCTGAGCTATGAGATATGTCAGCAAGGCACCATAACCTAGAGCATTTTGATTTTCAATACAGTGAGTGAGATGTTTAGCCATTACAGAAGAAAAGTTAATTTTCTTTTTGTGGCTAGGCAGTACATGTACGCAAGATCAAGCAATGTTGCCTTCCCACGTCCATGAGTCCGTGGAAGCACATTCTTGCTCACAAGAGTAAACAACAGCTTGCCCAATACACTCATATCACTCACATTCACCATAGTTTTCCCACGCCTTCCACCAAAATACTCAACTACTACATCATTCAGAATTCCCTCTCCAAAGTCAATAATTACTCTTTGTTTAGCATAATAATCATAACCTTCCAAACTTAATTTAAAAGCAGTAGCAAAAGATTCAGCAGTCAATTGCACAATTTTTCCATTAACTACTCCAGCACAACTATCCCCTATTCGTGTAAATGTACCACATAATGCAAATACATCGGTTGATGACATATGATTAACAAAACATTCTCCAAACAAGAAATTCCATCCTTGAAATTCAATTAAGTCAAGGAGTTGATCAAACTTACTTTTTTGCACCACTTTAAATCGATCGCCAAACCACGCACTAAAAGATTTGTGCTTTGGTCTCCATCGATTTCACCTTCTCCATCATCATCATCTTTCTCCTCCTCCTCAACTTGCTCCTTTTCTACTGTTGACTCATTTTCCTCGTCACTTTCAACCACTTCGATCTCCCTTTTGCGCTTTGAGCCTAATTCTTTCGAAGTTAGGGCTTGGGACTTTTGGGTTTCTTCGGTTTTAAAAGAGGTAAGAGATGTGGATTTTTGAGTTGGAACATTTGGTGGGGCAACAAAGGTAGACTTGTTTTATCATCAACTTGGATATTGGTTTTCACCATTGTTGTTGCAAGAAGGTGCAAGAAAATAGACGTTTTCAAGAGGCGAATTTTTGAGTTTGAACGGGTGGGAAGTTGTGGTAGGTAGATGGTGTTTGGAGGTATAAATAGTTTGGAAGAGACATTTGAAGAGTTGGTTCATTTAATTTGGGCTTATGAACTTGTTTGGGCTTTTAATGGGACATTTGAATGCGAAGGACGTGCTCAAAACGCGTAGAAGTTTAACCATAGATTAATTCCCCCTAAATTTTACGGTTTTTTTATAGCTTAGTTTACAAAGAAGGTTTAAAAAAAACAGAAAATTTGATGAAAAGGTTTTGAGGACAAATACCATAAAATGCTATCAAGTATGTAAATTAGGCAGTTTAACTGTATTATTGTGATCTCAATATGCTTACCCTAGACTTATGTGTGTACAGAATTAATTGTACCAAGTTTGTGTATGCGTGCCATTCTAATCATCCCAAGTTCAAGTCTCAATTTTTCATGCCTTTATCTAGGTAATGGTTTAGTGAGTATGTCGGCTATTTGTTGTTCAGTGGCACAAAATTCCAGTTTGACTAATTATTTCTCAACACTGTCTTTTAAGAAGTGGTGCCTTATGTGAATGTGCTTTACTCTTGATTGATGAATTGGGTCTTTAGAAATACAAATGGCACTACTGTATTTTGTTTCTTTGAACTCCATGAAACCAGACTTGTCCCTAGGAATTGTACCATTCCAGATGTACTTTTTCGATTGACCAAATCACCTGCATAGTCAGCATCTGCAAAACCTACTAGATCAAATGTGTTAGTACTAGGATAGAACAAGATTAAGTCGAGATACCTTAAGATCCTTTTACAGCCTTTAAATGAGAATCCTTGGGATTGGCTTGAAATCTAGCACATACTCCCACACTAAAAGCTATGTCAGGTCTACTGGCAGTTAGATATAATAAAGATCCAATCATACCCCTATACTGTTTTTGATCAACAATTGTACCATTTACATCTTCATCTAAACGTGTTCGTACCTGTTCCCATAGGTGTATGGTTGTCTTTGGAATTCTCCAGACCGTATTTTTTCAGTAGTTCTTTGATATATTTTTGTTGATATATCATAATTCCTTCCTCAGTTTGCTTGATTTGCAACCCTAGGAAGTCTCCCATCATACTCATTTCAAACTCTTTACTCATTAGATCTGCAAAATACTTGCACAAAGGCTCATTAGTAGCACCAAAGATAATATCATCAACATAATTTGTACTACTAAAATATGAGTGCCTTTGATTTTCAGAAACAAAGTTTTATCAATTTTTCCTCTTTTGAAGTCATTAGATAAAAGAAAATTTGAAAGTCTCTCATACCATGATCTAAAAGCTTGCTTAAGTCCATAAAGAGCCTTATCAAGCTTATAGACATGGTTAGGAAAATCAACATTTTCAAAACCAGGAGGTTGTTCCGCATAGACATTTTCTTTTAAGTAACCGTTAAGGAAGGAACATTTGACATCCATTTGGAACAACCGAAGTCCCATTTAGGCAGCGAAAGCAATTAAAATTCTGATGGCTTCTAATCTTGCTACAGGATTAAAAGTCTCCTCAAAATCAATACCCTCTTGCTGATTGTAATCTTTTACCACTAACCTGGCTTTGTTTCTGACAATTGTTCCATATTCATCAAGTTTGTTCCTGTACACCCTAAGTCCAATGACCTTTTGATGTTCAGGCTTAGGTTCAAGATGTCATACCTTGTTTCTTTCAAATTGACCTAGTTCCTCTTGCATAGCTATGATCCAATCTGGGTCGCCTAAGGCTTCTTTGTGATTTCTTGGTTGAAGCGTTGAAAGAAATGCATTGAAGGCGCATAAATTTCTTATTTGAGACCTTGTTTGTGTCCCTTTGTCTATATCACTTACGATGAGATCCATGGGATGTGAGCTTTAATGTTTCCAAGGCTTGGGCTGAAACTCCCTGTGTGGTGTGACTTCTCCATTGTTGTCACCCGCAGTTGGTTGATCCACCTCTCCAGTCTCTTCAAGTATCTCTAGTGTGCTCACCTGTCCAAGTTCATTACTTTGTTCCTGTTCCTCATGTAGTTCAGTTGTCTTCTGAACATGAGGACATTCTTTTGCAACCTGTTCATCAACACCTGTACTTTTGTCACCTGTAAAACGTGTTAGTCCAATTTCAAATTCATCATCATCCTGGCAATCATGTGATACAATATCAGTTTCATCAAAGATAATGTGAACACTTTCCTCAACACACATTGACCTTTTATTATAAACTCTATAAGCTTTGCTATGACTTGAATAACCTAGAAAAACTGCTTCATCACTTCTCTCATCAAATTTTCCTAGGTGTTTCTTACCGTTGTTGTGCACGAAGCATTTACAACCAAATGTTCTTAGGTAAGAGACATTTGGCTTTTTCCCTTTGAACAATTCAAAAGGTGTCTTGTTAAAGATTGGTCTTATTAGAGCTCTGTTGATTATGTAGCATGCTGTATTAACTGCTTCTGCCCAAAAATTCTTGGGCAATGAACTAGCAATTAACATTGTTCTTGCCATATCTTCCAATGTTCTGTTCCTTCGCTCTACTACTCCATTTTGCTGCGGTGTCCTTGGAGCTGAAAAGTTATGATCTAATCCATGTTCACTACAAAACTCATCAAACTTTTGATTATCAAACTCTGTTCCATGGTCATATCTTAAATGTACCAATCTATGTCCACTTGTTCTTTGCACCTTTTTCGCAAAGGCTTCGATCGAAGGTTTGGTCTTTGGTAGCAATGAACAAGGTCCATGTATACCTGGAATAATCATCAACAATAACAAAAACATATTTCTTTCCACTCCTACTTTGAACATCTACTGGACCACAAAGATCCATATGTATCAACTCAAGTGGCTTAGAAGTACTTACCAAGGTTTTTGATTTAAAAGATGAGCGAACATGTTTTCCTTTAACACATGCATCACAAATTTTATCACAATTGTACTTAATGTGTGGCAAACCAATTACTAAGTCCTTTTGTCTTAATTTGTTTAGTAGTGGAAGACTAGCATGTCCACAACGTTTGTGCCACAGTAATGGATCATTGTCAGCAACAGTTAGACACTTGAAATGATTTTCAGGAACAAGGATCAAATTAACAGTATAAGTGTTCCCTCTCCTTTTCCCTTCTAGTACGATGTCTCCAGTGTTGCAGTCAATGACAAGACATTTTTCACATGTAAAACGAACAGTATTCCCTTTGTCACAGAATTGGGAAATACTGAGTAAATTGTGTCTTAACCCCTCGACTAGAAATATATTGTCTATGGAACATTTTTGTGACTTACCAACCTTACCTATGGCGATTATATCACCCTTCTTATTATCACCAAAAGTCACTGTTCCTCCATTATAGGCAGCAAGTGAAAGAAATTGAGTTTCGTCTCCTGTCATGTGCTTGGAACAACCACTGTCGAGGTACCATAGGTTGTTCCCCCTCAGTTGTGCCTGCACAATAGTTTAGTGGTTAGTGACAGGAACCCAGACTTGTTTGGGTTCCTTTGTATCAACATTCTTTACTTTCCATATCAGTTTTAACTTGTTCATGTTTTTATCTATAGTTTCCATTTTTCTGGTACATCCTCCTTGAAGATGTCCAGTTTTTCCACAGAAAGTAAAAATTTTGTTTCTAGGTAAATCTACATACTTCTTGACTTTATCTCTCCTCTTGTGGTTAAAACCCACACCTGATCTGTTTTTAGATTGATTCTTTTCAAACCAATTAACAGCGTTAGCATGACTTGACTTGTTTTGATTTGATTTTACGCTTCTTTCAAGATATGAATTTCTTGTTTTTAAATCAGTGACCTCTTGTTTTAATTTTAAGAATTCATTCTTTTCAGCTTGTGTGGGGGACAGATTTATGAAATTTGTTTTCAGGAATTAGACACTTGTACCCTTGCAACTCTACATTTAAGAATATATTTTCTTCTTTAATTTTTTCACAAGCATGTTTTAATTCAGTGTTCTTATCAAGTAGTTTAAAGAAGCGGTTCTCAATATCTCTTTTATTAGTCCTAATCCACTTAGCATGTTCTTTACGATTTTCCAAAGATTTTTCTAGTTGTGAGACATGTTTGCAAATTTCTTTGTATTCATCCAGAGTTTCCAGCAGAAGCTCTTGAAGTTTTGCAGCACTAAGTTTTTTAATTTGTTCCTTAAGAGCATAGGGACTTACATTGAAACAAGTTAAGTTTTCTGTTTCTTCAAGTTTGGCCATGAGACAAATGTGAACAGTCTCTTCCTCAAGGTGATCTTCTTCATCATTAGTTATATCATCCTCTTGTAGAGCGGCTATCATGGACTTTCTGGAGTCTTTCTTTGTAAAGAATGGTTTCTTTACAAATTTTGACTTCACCTTCTCTGTGCCCTTTTCTGATTCCCACAGTGGACAATCTCGAATGAAGTGATCCAGACTTCTGCACTTATGACAAGTGGTTTTCTGGAGGATCTAACTTCAGTTTTTCCTTTGTCCCTTCCTTTGTACATCATCTTCTTCAGTTGTCTCACCAGCAAGGCTGCATCTTCTGCACTTACTACTGAATCATTCTCATCTTCATGTTCAGTGTTGGTCATGGAACGTCCTTCAGCCTTAAGAGCAAGAGATCGTCCTTTGGATGTTTTTGCTTCTCCAGTTTTAAGATGCATCTCATGGGTCATTAATGAACCTGTAAGCTGTTCAACATTGAACTTGGAAAAATCCGTAGTTTTAAATAAAGTGGTAACTTTAGCACTCCATCTTTCATCCTGAGGTAGACTTCTAACAAATTTTCTTACTTGTTCTTCATTAGTAATGACTCTCCCTAAGGACTCTAACTCAATAACAATGTTACCAAACCTAACAATCATTTCCTGAACACTTTCCTTAGATTCCCTTTTAAACATCTCACATTCTTGCATTAAGTAATCAATTTTAGAATTTTTTAACTTCAACTGTTCCTTCATGAGTTATTTGCAAAAAGTCCCACATTTCTTTCGCGCTCTTGCACCCCGTCGTACGGTACTCACGAGGTCCAAGTCCACAATGCAAGTATTTTAGTGCAGAAGCATTCATTTCAATTTTTTCATAGTCCTATTTTTCGTATTCACTTTGGTAATTTGAAAATTACTATCACGAATCACCTTCTTGATTTGGAAATTATCAGCAGTAATAAAAGTCTCCATCTTTGCTTTCCATTCATGATAGTACTTCCCATTGAAGTTGGTAGGCCTTACGGTGGAATGTCCCTCAGTTAGTTGTTCCTCGTTGTTTGCCATGGTTCCAGGATTCACTCGTTAGAATTACTTGCACACAACCAAAAAGAGAACCTGCTCTGATACCAATGGTTAGTTTTGATAAACAATGAAAGTTAAACTAGAGACAAGTATAGAGAGAGTGAGAGACAAGTAGAGAACAAGCGATTTTAGCGAGGAAACCTTTCCTAGGCCCAATAGGAAGGAAAAAACCTCGACCACTAGGGATTTTGACTCAATTCTCTTTTTACTAACTAGGGCCAACGACTCTGTTACAATCCTAGTTAGTACGGACTTCTCTAAGTACCACTCAGTACTTTGTTCCCCCTGAACAAGTTCTTTTCTATTCTCTTTCTCTTTCTCTCTTGGTGGCTTGACCACACTTCTCTATTCTCTAAGTACAACTCAGTACTTCTCTATTCTCTAAGTACAACTCAGTACTAGATCCCTTGAACTTGTTCCCTTGAACAAGTTCTTCTCTTTCTCTTTCTCGTTATAAGTGATTCACTCAAATCACTCTCCTTTCCCCAAACTCAAGATTACAGACTCATAAAGTGAACACAATCCTTGTACAATCGACTCTTATACCTAGTCTTGTATGCTTCTAATGAATTGCGTAAGTCTTGGTTGAATTCTTCTCTTCTGATCTTCAGTATTTATAGTGAAATAACGAGTAGGGTTTCTCTGATTTCCTTCCTTGTTTTCACGCTTCATATCTCACCAATATCTTGGTGAATATTCTTCATGAGGTGAATTTAGATCAATTCTTCATCTAAATTCACATACTTCTTTTCTTCATAGATTTGTTACCATAATCTTGTGTATATCTTTTCCAAATATCTTTAAAGATCTGTTATGGTATCTTCTTAAAATATACTTTCCATATCTTCTCAGAATATATATTCCATATCTTCTCAGAATATACTTTGAAGTCTTGCTGTCATATATTCTCTGAATATGCTCAAGTGTATAAATCTTCTGAATTACGTATGAATTATTTTGACACGTCCTTGAGACAACTTAACTTGAGACAAGTTCTTCTGTTGGTACGACGGCTACTAATGTTTGTTATCTTGACATAAAACAAGTAACCCATTAGTGGTATGTGTTTGTCATCATCAAAACCCTTAGGGTCAACAAAACCTATTAATAACTCTTTAACAATAAACCAGTAACTACTCATATACCACTAACAAATCATCTCCTATTATTAGTCATACAAGTTTGACTTGATAGACCACTAACAACCACGTACTATACATTGAAGCAATAACTAACATGTACATAACTCACAAAATGAGACCATAGTCAATGAGCCAGTTACAATTGAAGAAGGGGACAATAATGAACCGTGTTAATATAGGAGGTAATATGTAAGGGAAAGAACACTAGTTATTCCAATGATTACATGGTTTATTGTAACCCCCCGCATTTACGAGACTTTATATTATAATTATTTATGATTATGGATTTTTTTAAATAAAGTTTTAATATATTTATTTTTACAGGTTTATGAACTTTTAAACTAATAAATTTTGCGAGGTTTTATTCAAAAATTAATACTTATTTTCAAAGAGGTTTTGAATATTTATTTTTAATTTCTAAAATAGCAAAAATAGTCTTGGGCTTTGTGCCCAAAAATTTCAGACTCAATGGTAAATTCTCTTGAGATTTTTGAAAATAGGGCTAAGCCCAACATTTTTTATGACATAAATTATTTTTATAAATTAATTTAATCAAAAATTTTGTAAATATTTTCCATCAGTAATAAATTTTTCAGCATTTTAAAATATTTTATTTACCACCTAATATTTATTTTAAATACCAAAATTTTATATTCATTAAATCCTATATCTTATAGAGATTTAATCCTAACAAAATTTGATCTTCTCCTCCCCATCTTGGCTGAAGATCTCAAGGTTTTTGTTTCTATAAATAGCTTAATTTTTCTATCGAAATCATGTTGTAAAAGTCTCATAAAAATCTAATACTCCCTCCGTTCCCTATTTCTCTTTATATATGCTTTTTGGGATGTTTTATATTTTTCTTTACCAAACAAATTTATTAGATTTATAATATTTTTTTTTATTAATATGGACCCACACATCACCCACTATTAGTTGCAAATTGTTTCTCTTTCATCAATTATTACCCCAATTGGACCCCAGGCCACTACTATTAGTATATCATATCATAATGAAGAGGTGAATAGTGACGGACAAGGAAAATAGGGAACGGAGGGAGTAAATAAAACCCAAAAACCTTTTTTCTTCTTCTTTTCCTTCGATTTTTCTAATTCGAGTGGCCAACTTTGGGCCATTGAAGCCACCACCATGAGCCACCAATTCAACTGTCACCACCACCCTTCGAACCATCTCACGACCCTCTACCACTAGGTACAATCCTTTGCCACCCTAGTCCCCTCTAAGGCCTTGAAAACGAGCCCAAAGTGGTCTGCTCACAAGCAGACCACAATTTTTCCAAAAAGAATAAAAAAAAGTCGTGTTCTGCTTAGAATAAATTTCTAAAATTTATGATTTTGATTTTATGGTGTTCCTCTATGATTAAAGAGTTTATAAATGTATAGAAATACTTTTTATATATTTATTGTGTAGTTTTTACTAATTGAATCGGTTTTGCGGTTAAGTTGTGAATTATGCAAATCTTAATTAAAAGACCAAGTAATATGTTGATCTAATGCACCGAAATTTTGGTTAAAATCTGTATATTATTTCTATAACATGTTTTAAGTATTGGACGAATTTTTATGTTGGTTTCATACATTTCTTATGCAAGGAAGAAATTTCATAAAAGGATAGTTCTAAATGTTTAAGGAATTTTTCGATCGAGGTAAGTGCATGCCACCAAAAGTTTAATAACATGAAAGTGTTAGATTTTAGTGCTAATATCATGTGTAGAAAGTTGGAGTCAAGAAAACGGTCATGTTTCCTTTCATGAATTTTAAGGAATTGTATGAAAAACCGACTTTTCGGTGTTTTGAATTCTTTGATTAGTTTAATGGTTTTTCTAATGCTTGGGATTTTTTTTTTGTTTTTTTTTATTTTTTTATTTTTGGACTTTTTACAGTAAGTATGATGCTATTTGAATTTTTCCAGAATTTTAGATGTGTTTAAGAAGGTTGTAAAAAATGAATTCATAGATTTAATTTGTTGTTTTGTGGTTTTTACCGAAATAAATTATTTTGGATGAATAAATTTTTGAAGTTGGACACAAAGCTATATTTAATGAATTATTTATATAAATTATGGTTTATTGGAGTTGGTTTCATCCTAAAAAAGATTTTATAAATATTTTATTAAAATTGTAATAGATAGATTTTGACTAAAATTGACGGTTATCGAACACAAATTCACATAAGAGTTTTAAATTCAAACCAAGTTTACCAAAGCTTCTTTATGGAGTAAAAAAGTATAAAAAGGTTTTCTAAAATTGATTTTACGGCCTGAGGAATTAATTAAGTTTTTTCAATTAATCAAAGAGTTTAATCGCTAAAATTGACGGATTTGAATTAAGATCTCCTAGGCCTTAAATAATTAATGAAAATGGTTTTTGAAAATCATAACTAATGCAAAGAATTTTGAAAACTAAATCGAGAGTTTTTATCATGAACAAATATTTTTCTTTAATTAGTTATTGATTAGATGACTTCCATTAATTAATGGAATTTCAATAATTCACTTCTTTTTATTGAAACTTCCAAATATGTTATCAAGGTAACTTACTATATTTGGAAGGTTACTAAAGCGGCATGAGTTGTTTTTAAGTGTTGGTTTGATTTAAGTGGTTTCTGTACTTTTAATTTATGTATCCGAAACTTTTCAGCGTTTGTTTAAGTTGTTGAAGGTAAAGTAAGTCATGTTATAAGTTCTGGACAGAATTGAATTCATGCTTTAAATTAAATTTAAGAGTTTATAATGACATGTTTTAATGGTATAAAGGTTGTGTATATGTTTGGTTATGTTTATGCAAAGTTTCTATGTGTTTTGAACTATTTTGACCATGTGAGTCAACTTTTCAAGTAAAGTCAAGTTTTAAGTCAAATTATTACAATTTAAGTTCAACCGAGTATCTATTCATTCTTAAAGGAACATCATTCCTCATTTAGGCCAAATGAGGTTACCATACGGGCGAAGTATGAATTGCCTTAACGTTGTACTTCCATAGTGGGGTGTGACGATGTTTCACTGGAATTCCTAAGAGTTAAGTTTTGGAGATAGGGTGAATGGAGACCATGCACCGTTTTGAAAGACCGTACATCTTTCAGTTAGAGCGGATTATTCGAAAGCACCAATCTATTTTATTGGTGCTCGATTTTCCAAGAGCCCGTTCATGTTTTCTATATCCTTTAAGCAAGCAAAGTTTTCAAGGGAAGAAATTGAGCAAGTAAAGTTGATAAGCAAGCAAAGTTAAAGAGAGAGTTGTTTTAACAGTCTTATATCTTGTAACGTGGTTAGAGTCGTGTCTCATGTTGTTATGCTTTTGTTAGTTTGCAGATACTCAGCTTTAACTGACACATATACTTTCTTGTTTTTTTTCTTGTTTTGCTTTACATATTAAAGCTGAATAATTGCAGGTTTTCTTATGAGCATTTTCATGGGATGAAGGAAATCTGCGAGAGTGAACATTATTCAGTTGGTTTAGTTTGGTTTTAGTTTTCTAATAGTTGACTTTTCAAGTTGGTTTTGAATAAGGGCCTTAATGGTTCCAAGTTGTAAGAGTTTGACTTAATGGTTCGACTTAATAATAAAAGACTTCCGCGTGTGTGATTTAAGAAAATGGTTTTGTTTGTGATTTGTTTTACCTTTAGCCTTAGCGTTGCAACTAGTTTTCATAATTAGTTGTGGGTTGGCGGTAACATGCTCAAGTTCCTCTTGTTGATAGGTTAAAAGTAAGTTTTAGAAGTTAAGAAATTGAGGGTGTCACAGAGCGGTTACCAGAGCAACATGTTTTTCAAAACTTGTCTTTAGAAATGATGTTCAAAATGTATTTGCAAACACGGAAGCATAAGTATTAGGACTAAAATATTGAAAGTGAGAGTTGGGTAGACTTAGGAAGGGAAATTTTGCATATTTTTTGCATTTATGCATGTTGCTAAGCCTCGTTTTGTTTGTGTTGCATGCTAAATGTTTGCAGTGTTGAGTTTGTTGTTTTTTGGGTTTCTTTTTTTTGGGATTCATGATTGTTTTAACCTAGATATGGTTACCCCTTCGGAGTACAACCTTCATAGGAGAGATTACGATGATGCTAAAAGTTACTACAATCGCATTGAAAAATAGTGTCGTTTTCTATATCATATGGGTTACCCAAGATCTACTTCGCATGGTTTTAAAGTGTAGATTTTATGGGATACCTACCCGATGAAGTAGCTGATGTGGGCCTTAATACTAAGTATCATGATGTTATACTCGAGTATAAATCACCCAATTACCAAAAGTTTTCTGTAGATGAGAGATAATTGCCAACTGTGCAATTTGTTATGATAGAGATAGAGGTAGGTGACAGGATTCACGAGTGGTTGATTGGGCCTCTAAGCCCACATTACCAAGTGGGGGGTCCTGGATATGGAAGTGGAAATAAGGGTGATGGTGAGGAAGATAACATAGATGAGAATGAGGATGTAAAAGAGGAAGAGGAGGAAGAAGAAAGTAATGAAGATGACTGCGTGATTATTGAGAAGGAACCGGAAATAATCATACATTTGAAACTGAAGATGAGAATGATGGAAATGTTGAGCAAGGAAATGTAACTACTTCAGAAAAGCCACCTAGGAGCAACAAGAGGAAGAGAGAAGAATCAAGTGCAAGACCCAGGACTCTCTTTAGAAGCCGCATTGAAGAGTAGAAGAATTGTTTACATAGCTTTTGTTTTGTTTTGTTTTCGATAAAGAGGATGTATTCACTTCTTTAATGTAATTAGAAACCTCCTAGTTTTAGTTTTAAGCATTTGTGTTGTTGGATTTCTAGTTTTAAACCAAGTGAAATGGGAATAAATTTTCTTTATATGTCTTCTCTTTTGTTCTTGTTTTTAGTTTCTTGTTTATTTTGTTGTCGTTGTTTGTTGCTTTCAAGCCCTTTTGTTGAAATTGTATGCCAAAGTGTTGTCTAGTTTTAGAATATTTTACTTTGATGTAATAAGAATGGTGTGTTTCTAAGTTTGAGGTTTAAAAGTGTGTATTTTGTGTGCATAGATGGCAAGAAACAATGAAAATGGAGAAATTGCTAAGTGTTTGCGTCAATTGATTGAATTTTCAAGAAATAATCAAGATAATCGTAGGAATCAAGACCCAGTTGGGAGATGTTTAGGGAGATAGCCAGTAGTAAGTCATGTGTCTATCCATTACTTATTATAAAACACAAACAACTCGATGAGAGGCTGATATTTGTCACTCTCTCATTGGCTTGTGTTTTAGTATTTTATATTAAAATTTAAAAATATAATTTTATTTATATCATGCCATACTAAAAGAACTAAACATATTTAAAAATATGGAAAAATTGTTTTTAATTTTCGCACCTTTCACAAATCTGAATATAATAGTCCTACCTTTACATTTTCAGTCCCAACTTTGCACTATTATTCTTTTATTAGGCCTTTTTACTGGTTACCTGAACTCCAAGTTACTTTTTAATTTTCTTTTTCTTTTTATTTGTATTAATAGATAACTGATTATGTATTTCTTTATTTATTAATATTTACAGCCACCCTTTCTATTCGACCACCCAAGACTATCCGTCATTCCGCACTAGTGGAAAAACTATCTTGTGTTTGAGCCGATTAGTATCATTTTTTATTGGTTACAAATACCAATAGGGGGTTACTAATGGACAATTTTCCACTAATGCCTGCCACCACAATCACTTTCCTCTGCATTCTGCTACTAAATCTGATGCCAATATTCCGACGTAACTTTTTCCGCAATACACTACAATAGAGTGTGAGATCTGATTGACTTTACAAACTCCCTAAAATCTAGTGTCACTTCCCACTCATAGCCAAACACCACTATTCACTACCACCCACTCATTTCGAACCACCACCACCACTTACTCATTTAGAACCCTCATCCACCCGCATTCTCACACTGCCCAATCCGAACCTACCTAGCCTCCACCACTCCAAGTTTGAACGTCATTCACCCCTATCACCATCCACCCAATTTCGAACACCCATAAATCATTAACCATAAATTAATTAAATTTAAACCACCACAATTTCTAAAATTTCCTCTTCTTCAATTCAATTTAGACCCAAAACCCTCATTATTGGGTTAACTGATTGCTAATTCTTGACCTTCATGGGGTAATTAGGTAGTTATGGACTTGATATGGTGGGGGCATCTAAATTCTTGATGAAAGAAAAGAAAGAATATGGTAGGTAGGTAAGTAGCGGTAGTCAGCACGTGTCAGGTGATATGTTTAGAAACAAAGAGGATGATAGACATAGGAGATAAGGAGGAAGAAAGATCATGTGGTGGCATTTAGTGGTGATAGGTGAATTTTAGAAAGGAAGAGGAAGACATAATGAGAAGACCACGAAAGAGAAAGAGGAAAAAAATTGATTATAAAAAAATTAAAATAAAAACAAAACTCACCTACTTATATGCTTAAACGTGTCTACTTTACCTGTTTTATAAGTTAACAACAGGTCAAGGTCCATTAACTATATATAATGTCCAAAGGTAGGACACTTGTGTGAAAATGCAAATGTGGAACTTTTATTTTCAAATATGTGAAAAAGTGGGATTATTAAAATCGATTTTTCCTAAAAATATTGTAAAATACATTTATAAGCATTTTAAATGTATATTTTGATTTACTTTCTTATTTTATTCATATTTTGACAAATTGAGTAGCTAAAGTATTATCATTTTTTTTATTATTACATAAGACTTAATGTAGTACTACTATTACTTTGCATATTTTCTTATAATGACAATAAATGTCCTATTATTTAATTGTGATATGTGATTTTAATTGTTCAAATATAAAATTATTGCATATGCTAGCAATGTTTTATTAAGATAATATTTAGACGTAATTAATAATAAGAATTTTAGTTTTTGTTTGGTAAAACGGAGTTTTTTAATTTAGTAATGTGATTTCATGGCATTTTGTTTAGATATACTACTATAGTATGTAGTAATATTATTATTTTACATATTTTTTTGTAAACTAAAAGAATGACCTGATTTTATTTCTTTTTGTAAATTCATAATTTTTCTTTTCATTGATTTCAATAATTAACAATAATTTAGATAATTTTTATTTCTCCATATAATATTATTCATAATTTTTGTAGAGCACAAGGCCAGTGAGTGACTAGCTAGAGACGACTTCTAATTTGAGGGACAATATTAATCAATCAAATAAAGAAAAGTTTATAAATTTAGAAGTCAAAATGTAATGTAGAGGGCTTATCAATTTTTTTAAAAAAATAAAAATAAATTTCAATGATTATTTAACATTATTTAAAATGAACAAACCACAAGCCACTAAATTAGACCCCCTAATGTTATTGGTAATATTTTAGTAATTAAAGTGGTTTTATGTCATTTTGTTTTTAAATTTAATTTATTACTATTGCACGGGAGCTCATACAATTACTTTGCATAATCCTATTTTATATTTTTTTTTTTAAAAACAAACAAATAACCTATTTTTTCAATAGTTTCACAAGATTTTAATAGTTCAAATATAAAATTATTGCACATGATAGCAATAGTTTAAGAATATAATATTGAGATGTAATTAATAATAAATATTTCAATAATATTAAAAATTATCAACAATATTATTGAAAGAGATTTTAGTAGTTCAACATGATAGCAATAGTTTAAGAATATAATATTGAGATGTAATTAATGATAAATATTTCAATAATATTAAAAATTATCAACAATATTATTGAAAGAGATTTTAGTAGTTCAACAATAAAATTAGTGCACAAGATTCCAACAATTTTAAATAGATAATAACGAGATGTAATAAATTACAAGAATTTTAATAATATTAAAAAATTATTAATAATTTTGCATGTGAACTTAATAGCTTAAATATAAAACTATTGGATGGAGCATCAATAGTTTCAAATGAAAACACTATATAATCAATCAAATTAATCAATTAGAGCCTTAATTCTAAAATTGGAGTCGACTACATTAACCAAAATTAATTATTCCATGTAGTTATCCACATAAATTTTCCTCCTCCATCCCCTGCCATTTAGAACCTCATTCTCCTGTAAATCTGAAAGCTTCATATCTCTTTACCTGTTAATTACGTAAAGTGAAAGAGGATTCACACCAAAACTCTTGGAACCTATATACCTTGAGTATGAACAATAATGGGGGAAGTCTTATGGAACAATGATTTATGACTTCTAATTGGAGTATAAAACGTTGTACTCTTTTACATTTTAAATGCGCTGGAATTCCTTCACTATATGTGACATAGGTAATACCTTCTCGGAGTTGCTCCCAAGTTGGTGCCCAATAGGGCGATTTTAAAGGAAAGGAAACTCGTTCGATGCAAAATTCAAAGTTCAAATATAAAAAAAATTTATGTGAGTTGAGTCTATGCACAAGTGAAGAGATGTCAATCCAACGGTAAGAAGTACGTGTGTTATACTTTTCTTTTATTTTAATATTAATCATGTTTTGCATGGTCTATAGTATTTATCTACTTAGCTTTGCTAATTATGTGTGTTTGTGTGCATGGCTTTGTCTTTGACTTGGCCCTACGATGACCCACTTGATGGCGAGTAGTTGTCTAGAATAAGAGAAAACTACAAGTACAGGCGAGCATAGTCAATCATGCTGGTTTGGAGTGTGAGCGCTTGCATTGTAGTTTTCTTAGTTTTATGGACTTGTTAGTTACTTATTGTTTGATGTTGACTTTTGCTTTTTGAAGTATGAAGTTTGTTTGGTTTTGAAGGACCGTTAATACGGTTTCGAGATGTACTAAAGATTCAATTTGATATTCTTTTTTATTTTGACTTTGATTTGCTTATGAGATTATTTCAAGTAATATTTGAGTTTTAATTTGGTTTTTGGTTTTTAAAGACTTCCGCTGCATTACTTTCATAAAAGCCTTAGCCGTTATCACGGTGGTGGTAATACCGTGGTTTTTTCTAGTTAATTAGGAGCTTTAATAATTATTATTATTTATAATATTTATATTATTTTTCCTAAAAAATCTAACTAAGGAAAGTTAGGAAATTCCTGGGTGTTACACAATAATATAATGGACAATAAATAAATATACATATTACATAACAATTACAAGTTTTTTTGTGCTATTCATCTTCCCTAAATCTTTATTGTCCTCCCATTAATTAGATTGAGTTTCTGTTTTTACCCTTCCTCCGCATATCACAACAACCATGACCATTGACCACCCATCACCACTCCCACTAACCTGCTGACTAACAACACCTACCCTCATTACCATCATCCAACCACAGTCACCACTACCACCACCTTACCACAGCCACCACTCTAAAATTTTAGTATAAAAAAAAGAGAGACACCATCCCCCTCCATCTGCGACCACCATCGGTCGTCATCATTACCACAACCTACAACCACCACCAATGTAAAAATATTTTGTTAAAAAAAAAGAAGAAGAAAGGAATGCGTTTGTTAGAGACGCGTGGCCCATGGGACCAACATTTGGGGTAGGTGCAGGTAGTATGATACCTACGCCTGCCCAGATGTCAGTCCCATGGGCTACACGTCTCTAGAAAATGCAGGTTCTTTTTTTTTCATTTTTTTAATGTTGAGAAGGGTAGCACCTGCCAAAGATGCGCAGGCCATGGTGAAAGTGCAAGTGACAAACTCAAGAGGGGGGGTAAATTGACTGTTGTGATATCGTTGTAAATTTTTCGATTGATTGTGAGAGCAGTTAAAAACTAGTTCTCAAGCAGCGGAAACAAAATGCAATAAAAAATAAACAACACCAAGATTTAATGAGGTTCGACTTTTAATAAGTCTACGTCCTCCACTCACTCACTCCTTTTATTAATCAACTCAGAATAACAAAAAGAATTACACACAATCACTTATGCACCTATGCACAAGATGATTCCCAAACTTCCACCTATGGAAGTTCGACTCAACCTTCAATTATCAAGGTTCAAATGAAGATGAGCCCTGATCAACTTCCCCAGCAAACTGAACTCACAAAATGCTCAAATTACAACACTTTGTCTCTCAATAATAACTAGCCTGAACGCTTAGAGAAAGAGAGTAAATTAAGACCTAAATGTGGTATTAGGGTTTATGCTAGGTTAAGACCTTTAGAGAGAGAACTTTTGCAATCTAAATTCTTCAATTTTTTCTCGTGTAAAAGTGTTAGGTTTGTATGCCAGCTGATCATCTAAAATAAGCCTTTGGATTGTATGTTATTGAATATTGCAAGAAAATATTTTCCTTGGGAATATAGAAATAATTCCAAGGAAAATTTTCTTACTGATTTTATTTGAGATCAAATAAAATCAGGACAATATAATATAACATACATGCCATACTTAAGATTATCTTACATGCATAGCAAACCAAGCATCCATGTATTTTGAAATCAATTTTGCGCGGAAAGAAAAATTGCCTAAAATACGGATGTATGAAGTAAACTCGAGAGGACTGGTTTCACACTGTTCTCATATTGTTCCAGTCAACCAAGTTTACTTGTAGTTGTGTGTGACAAGTAACCAAGGTTCCTTGTCATCCACAACTAGCTCATCTCTCTATCTCAACCTTTATAATGCATTTACAAACCTTCATACCTCTTAATTGCATCTGAGACCTCAGAATATGACTCTATGAACTTGGTCTTCATGCAAACTTCAAGACTTGGCTTCATGAGCTTCATCTTATCATCCATTGAACTTGTTCTTTAGTACCTGCAAATGAAATCAGAAACTTGCATACAGTATGATAGTTCAATGCAGTTCTTCATCATTCCAAACACAAGGTAGGAACTCAACGAATTCCCCCGTTTTGACGATGACAAACCATGAAGTTCCCCCTGCAAATAATATCATTAATTTTTTGGAAATTTTTCAAAAACTTGAATCCTTTAAGAACTTCAAGGAATTCGTCTCGTATTGTTCCTGCAGATTAAGCATCATTCACAAGTACACCAGTTCACAACTAACTGACAACATTTTAAGCAAGAGTTTCTAAGTACCAACGGCAAATACTAATTAGACTTAGAGCTCTTAGACTTATACATGCATTTGCAATAAGAACATCAATAAAAGAAGTAAAATGATTTGAATACACTTACTTCCAGACCATTCAGGTCTGTCACCTCTAGCAAGGCTTTTATCCTTGCTCTAGTTGTTGTAACACACACAGATTAAAACTCAAAAGACCTTCTTTCCCCCGAGATAGATAGAAGAGATAAGAATTTCACCTGCTTCCCCCTTTTGGCATCATCAAAATAGTCAAAGGAACGAGAAAAATGAAACAGACAACAAAACACAACCAGTAGTCAAACTACTAATTATATTCAGTTCAAGCTAATTTAGGTAGCTCAAATAGCATTCTAGAGAGGCTGATTCTACCATTGTTCCTACAAAATTACCAAAGCTACTTGTCCTAAACAAATTATTACAGACCAGTAGTAAACCAAATTACATAAGAGCAATGTTTTAGTAATTTGGGGAAGGGGGGAAACCAGAATTAGAGTTTAATAATTAAGAGGGTTTAGCGGCAATAACAGAATAAACAAATAGACAAAGGAAATTTAATCTAATCTTGAGTCATTTTCAGTCCCATCATCTTCTTCGCCCTCCTGAAACACTTTCATCATTTTCCTCATCTTCCTCTTTTCCATTCTTCTCAGTGATCAGTTCATCATCCTCATCACCAACATCACCAGCAGCTTCTAATGACTCTTCCTTTTCTTCATAATCCTCTGTTCCTTTTATACCAATTTTATCAAGATGAGCCTCAATTCTCCTGTAGGATTCTTGAAGTGCAGAGCATAGTGTAGTGATACTGTTTACCATATTCTCCATTAACTGATTCTGGTCACGTAGTTGCACCACCAAGGCATAGGTTGTCGGAGCTGATTCTCTACTGGTCCCAGCAAGACCAGTATCACTTCTTCCATAATCTTTCATTTTCAAAACTCCACCTGCATATGTCATACCCTTCTGACCTATTATCTAATTGGTGAGTTGAGACATGGTTCCATAGTCTCCCACCATAGGAATCTTCCAATGACCAAACATCAAGGTCAACCATCCTCCATGGGGCAGAGCATGGTTTGCTTTCTGCACGTTAGATCATATGACCTAATATCATAGCAGGGAGGTTGATTGGAATGTGTTCAATGAGATAGTAGATCAGAACATTATCCATTAACCGTACACTCATTCGGCCTTGTGCTCGAGGAAACACAAACTTTGAGGGTATGGTATGAAATATCCTCATGATTGGCTCCTTTAAGTGGCCAATGGTGTACCCCTGCTTGGGATCAGGTGGACCATTAAACAATTTTGTCCGGATCTGTTCTTCTGTGACTCCCTTGACAGAAGGTCGATTCTCCCTTGAGTACATATCAAGTCCCTTTGTTGGAACTTTGAGAATTTCAGCCAATTTCTTTTCAGACAGATTAATCGGAGTGTCCTTAACAAAAGCAAAGTAGGACCCATCGTCCTTAGTGTGCAAATGTTCATAGAATTCTTCAACCAATGGCATAAAAACACCTAAATCTTTAGCAAACAACACAGACCACTTCTGAAACTCTAAATCATCCTTAATCTCATGCAGAAACTTTTGTTCAACCCAACTCTTAGAAATAGAGAAACCAACCAGAATTTGTCTATCTTTAAGATTATATAATGGTTGGGGAGTAACAGACTTACTTTTCTTGGGTTTAACACCCATAGAAATAACAATAGCAGATTGCTTTCTCTTCTAGCCTGCTGTGGACTTATCTGGTTGTGTTTCCCGCATAACTGCCTTGCCTTTGGAAGCCTCAACACCCTTCCTGGCAACAGTTTTAACTCGAGCACCCTTGTTTGCCACAGCTTTAGTACCCTACTTCTCAGCAGCAATATCAACTTCCCCCTCACCATTAGCACCCTCCTTCCTACTGGTTTGGGTGTGGTTTTAGGTGTGAGTGTTTTAGATTTTGTGGTTTTGGCTAGCTATTTTGTGGTGCTTGGCTTAGTAACCTCCTTCTGAACTTCCTTAACCACTTTTGATGGTGGTTTCGTTGCACTTTCTTTTCTTTCAACTCTTTTCGCATATCAGTAACTATATCCTCCTTCGGTTCAACCTCCTTTTGCTCTGATTCACCCTCAACTTCCTTTTCAACCGGTTCTGACTCAGATGTGGGTTCAGATTCTTTCGATCTCCGGTTTAGATTCCTCTGCATTCTTAGACTCCTTAGGCTTAGAAGTCTCCACCGGTACTTTGAGGATTCTCTTGATTTTGGTGTGGGTGGCTTTTTAGGAGTAGTTGATTTTGTGGATTTTGGAGTGGAAGATTTGGTGGTTTTAGCGGTTAAATTTGGAGTAACCGCTTTTATGGTGGATTTGGAGTGATTGATTTTGTGGTGAGAGTTTTTGATGTTTCTGACTTATTAGAGTTCTTTCGGATCAAGGGTGCTTCCTCCTCTTCATCAACCTCTTCTTCTGAAACATCTTTTACTAGTGACTCGATCATTTTTCCAGCCATCTTCTTCGAATTCTTAGTTTTAGTTTTAGGAGACTTACAAACTTCCTTCTCAACTAACCTTGTGTTTCTTCTTTTTGACATGATGAGACTGAATTTTTCTACTGTTTTGAGCACTTAGTAAAAAAAACTTGAACGATTTTAGTGAGAGAAACAAGAATAGTTCAAGCAATTTAGGGTTTGTGAGAGAATATATAATCGAGAGAAAAGAAAACAGAATATATGTGATCAAGAAAATAAAATGGAATATGGAATGTATGATCACATGCAATATATTTATAAGAAGGTAATAATCAAAAGGTTATCTTCAAAGATTTGAAAGATAATTGTCTGTTCTACCAAAAAGGCAGTTGCCATAAATACAACCGTCACTTCATTTATTTCCAATAATTTGCAATTGAAAATAAACTAACTGATTGAAATAATCGCCTCAAGAATCTGGTTCCCAAATGGTCTGCAACTGGTCTGTGCCAACTTACTCTTTTCAAGATTATGCTAAGGTACCTGAGTAGTAGATTGATCAGCTCAGCATCGCATAAGAACTTTGTGAGCCCTAAAAAGCAAAAGAAAAAGAAAAAAAAATATATATATATATATAATGATATCATTTGACTAGCCAAAGGGACAAGTCAAGACTTAAGAGCTCATTGTCTAATTGTAATCATACCCAACAAGGTACGAAGCTTGATAAACATTTCCCTGCTCAAAGGTTTTGTAATGTCAGCAAGTTAATCTTCTGACCTGGAAAACTCCAATTCCACATTACCTTTTATAACATTGTCCCTTAGAAAATGATGCCTAATCTCAATATGCTTGGTTTTAGAATGTTGGACAGGATTTTTCGAAACATTGATTGCACTTGTGTTATCACATAAAATGGGAACACTTCTGAAATAGACTCCAAAATCCTTTAGTTGTGACTTTATCCACAGGAGCTGAGCACAACACAAAGCAGCTGCAATGTACTCAGATTCGGCTGTAGATAAGGCTACAAATTTTTTTTCTTAGATCCCCATGAGATGAGACGATCGACAACCTAAGAAGTGAGCCATTCCAGAAGTGCTCTTTCTGTTCATAATAAAACCAGCAAACTCAGCATCTGTGTATCCAATAAGGTTCATGCTGCTACCTTTCGGATACCACAAACACAAATCATCAGTACCATTGAGATATCTCTTAACAGCCTTTAGGTGAGATTCTTTAGGGTTGCTTTGAAATCTTGCACACAACCCTACTGAAAACACTATATCTTGCCTACTGGCTGTTAAGTAAAGCAATGAGCCAATAATACCCCTGTACAACTTACTCTCAATATCCTTTCCCTTCTCATCAAAGCTCAGTTTTGTAGAAGTTAAAATAGTTGTTTCTTAGGATTTGCTGTCTTGCAAACCATGCATATCTCTTCAGTAGCTCGTTCAGGTACTTCTATTGATGGATCATGATTCTTTTCTTGATTTGATGCCCTAGGAAGAACACAAGTTCTCCCATCATACTCATCTCAAATTCACTTTTCATCAAATCTGCAAACTCATCACACAAATCAGGATTAGTAGCTCCGAACAAAATATTATCAACATATATCTGAACCACTAACAGATCAGATCCCCTTTCTTTTAAGAATAGTGTCTTGTCAAATGAACCTCTCTTACAGCCATTTTCTAGAAGAAAACTGGAAAGTCTCTCATACCATGCTTTAGGAGCTTGTTTGAGACCGTAAAGCGCTTTATCAAGTTTAAAAACATGGTTTGACAAGTCACTATCCTCAAATCCAGGGGGTTGTTCCACATAAACATCTTTTTTCAAATAGCCATTAAGAAAGACTGTCTTAACGTCCATTTGAAAGAGTTTGAAGTTCCTATGGGCAGCAAAGGCAATTAAAATCCATATTGCTTCAAGCCTCGCTACAGGAGCAAAGGTTTCATCATAATCAATTCCTTCCTGTTGATTAAACCCTTGAACCACTAGCCTAGCTTTATTTCTGACTATAATACCCGAATCGTCCAATTTGTTCCTGAACACCCATTTAGCTCCAATAACAGACATGTTTTCCATCCTGGGTTCAAGATGCTAGACTTGATTTCTCTCAAACTGATTGAGCTCACATTGCATGGCTAGAACCCAATCTGGATCCATTAAAGCAACCTTATAGTCAGTCGGTTCAACATTTAAAAGAAATGAATAGAAAGCACAAAAGTTTTGTAAAGTAGAAATCCTTGTCTGCACCCCCTTGTTAATGTCACTAATGATAAGATCAGTGGGATGAGAGAATTTATACTTAAAAGATTTTTTTCATATCAAAGTTTACATTTGTGTCTCGTAGTGTCGAACTAGTTCCTGTACTGGTTCCTCCCGTGTCATTGTTGCCTTGAACAGGTGAACCAGGTTCCATAGTGGTCTCAGCTGCATTACCTTATATGGGTGAGCCTCTGAGTCACTATCTCCTTCCCTTAACTCTTGAGCTACTTGATTCTGTGTTAGACCAGACTCTTCCTCTCTAGGGAAGTTGCATGGTGAGTCTGGTTCAGCACCTTTGCCTTCCTTAGCTCCTGTAAAGTTCAGCATGTCAATCTCGAACTCATCAGCATCACCAACCTGCACATGCTTGCTAAACATTTTTGTCTCATTAAATAAGACATGGACACTTTCTTCAACACACAAGGTCCTTTTGTTGAAAACTTTGTATGCCTTGCTGTGTGAAGAGCATCCATTGAAAACAGCCTCATCACTCCTAGGATCAAATTTGTCCAAACGTGATTTACCATTGTTGTGTACAAAGCACTTGCACCCAAAAAGACGGAAATGTGCAATGTTTGGTTTTCTTTCCCTAATGAGCTTATAAGGTGTTTTCTTCAGTAAAGGTCTCAACATTACCCTATTCAAAATATAGCACACGGTACTCACAGCTTCTGCCCAGAAGTTTCGAGGTAAAACACTCTCTAGAAGCATTGTTCTTGCCATTTCTTCTAGAGTGCGGTTTTTCCTCTCAACCACTCCATTTTGTTGTGGAGTTTTGGGAGCTGAAAATTTTTGAGATACACCATGATCATTACAGTAGGTTACAAAGCTGATATTGTCAAATTCAGAACCATGATCAGACCGGATAGGGACCAGTTGATGATTAATCTTGTTTTGTACCTGTTTTATCAAGATTTCAAATTCATCAAAGTTTCATTTTAAATTTCAGAAAGACTGTGCAAGTATAACGAGAGTAATCATCAACTAATAAAAATACATAACTATGACCATTTTGACCTTGCACACGCATGGGCCCACACAAATTTATGTGCACAGTTTTGAATAGTCTAGTGGTGCTTACAACCTTCTTTGGCTGAAAAGAGGACTTGACATGCTTACATTTAGCACACTCATGGAAAATATGATCTACAGCAAACTTAATGTTAGGTAAACTTGTAACTAAGTCCTGAGATCGTAGTTTATTTAACAAAGAAAAACTTACATGTCCAAGTCTCTTGTGCCACAGTCAATGGTCATCCTCTACAACATTGAGACAAGTGACACAGGTCTTAGGAATCTGACTCAAGAATGTTATGTAAACTTTATTGTGTCGGAAGCCCGTACAGACCAGATCCTTTGTTTTAGTGTTGACTATGTGACGAAGATTGGTTTCAAATTCAACATGGTTTCCTTTGTCAAATAGCTGAGAGATGCTCAAGAGGTTATGTTTCAAACCTTCAACAAAATATATATTATCAATCGCTTGAAAAAGTGTCTTACCAACCTTAACTATACCTTTGATTAATCCTTTGCTATTATCTTCAAAGGTGACACTTCCTCTTTCATAGGCTACGAGTGAAAGAAATTGACTTTTATCACCTGACATGTGTCTTGAGCAACCACTGTCCAAATACCAATATGCCTTTCCTTTCACTCTAACCTACACAAACAAATCAAGGTTTACTTTTAGGAACCCAGATTTTCTTGGGTTCCTTGTCTTTAGGAACTGGTTTGATTCTGTCCCTTCTAACCCAGATTTGTTTAACGTTTGTCTTCCTTGTTTTATCATGTTTTCCATTTTTAGACTAATTATGTTTGTGGCTCTTTTGATTATGGACTTTTTGAACATGAGACCGATTTCTTTTATCATGTTTTTGCTTTGTCCAACAAGTCTTAATTACATGTCCATTCTTACCACAATAGGTGCACACATGCATATCCTTTGCAAACACGTACTTACCCCTCTTGTATTTAGAAATCGAAGTCTCATCTCTTCCCAACTTTTGACGCAGTTGGAAACTGCTTCCAGAATACCCTAATCCAAACCTCATAGGATTACTACACTAGTACAAAAAAAACACATTTNTCACTAGTACAAAAAAACACATTTGCTGCGGCCCATTTGCTGCGGTTTTCTTCCATTCATCTAAAACCGCAGCAAATAATCGCAAAAAATAAAAAAAAAACCCGCCCTTTATTATTTGCTGCGGTCTTTTAGGAACCGCAGCAAATAATATTTTTTGCTTCTTTTTTTTCCCATTTGGTGCGTGGGTTTTCATCAAGCAGCAAATAAGAAGCCTGTGTTTTGTTCAACGCACAATTCAACTTCATTCCTTCAATTCACTTCTACCTTCATTCACTTTTTCCCTCCTTCATTCACCCTATCTTCTTCCTTCTTCGTCCTTCCTCCTTCCTCGTAAACCGCCATTGCTCCACCACCACCAACACTCCACTTTCTCTCTTCTTCTCACTTCGATCCTCTCTCACTCAATATAAACTCTCTCTCACTCTCTCACTTCCTCGTAAACCAAAAAAAAAATCTTCATTTCACTTCGATCCTCTCTCAATTTGCTGCTGTCGAATTCGTGAGTTTTCATCAACACCAGGCGTGAGTTTTCCAAGTCGAATTCACGCTTCAAGCTGTCGAATCAAAATCTGCTGCTAACCTCCAAACGAATTCGTGGTTTGGGATTTCTCTTCTCCTCTTTTCTCATTTTTTAGGGTTTTTAATTTCTGGGTTTAGGGTTGTTGATTGTTTTTAATTTCTGGTTTTCGATTGAAGCTTGAAGCTTCCAAGTCGAATTAGGTTGAAGCTTCTGTCGGTGTTCGTGGCTGAAGCTGCTGTTGTTCTTGCTGTTGCAACGTATTCTGCTGTTTTAGGTTTGGGATTTCTCTTCTCTTCTTTTCTCATTTTTAAGGGTTTTTAATTTCTGGTTTTAGGGTATTTGATTGTTTTAAATTTCTGGTTTTAGGGTTTTGATTGTTCACTATTTTACATTATGATGTCCTGTTTATTGTTTATCTATGGAAATATTTGAGTAGCTTATCATTTCCAATGTTTTTTTTATACCAACATACTAAATAAATCAATTCCAATGTAGTGTTAGTATTGATATCAAATTCACCCGAAGGAATCCATTAATTGATTTGCTAATTGACAACTTTGATTTATANTTTATATACCAGCTGTTATTAGTACTAGCTAGTCAAACAAATATCCAATCAAGTCTCATTCCAATGTTATGGTTTATATATGCCACTATTTGTGTTGACTTCTCGATCCAAAGTTGGCTACTTCCTCTTTAAGGTATATATAAACCAAACACGGTACAATAATGAGTTTAAAAGTATCCTATTATGTTATCTTGTTGGGTAAATTAAAATTAACTATCGAACTTCAACAATTAACTAAGACTTTCTATTGAGTTGATCATTTAACATAGTATTATAACTTATTGTGACAATGTCATGATGAATTCAAATCTTATCAAGTTATATCTTTTTATCAATGTCGGATGTATGTAATGGGATAAGGGGTCACTTCACCCCACTTGTGAAATAAATATGCATGAAATGAAACCTAATTTTTATTTATAAATATGTGTTGATTTATTGTAAAACCTAATTCAATATGTTTGTGTTTTTTATTCTTTTAAATCGAGTTTTCTTAGGCTAAGTAAAGATGTTTGGCTTTGTGATGTTCTTAATGATTATGTCGGCTTATGTAATATGAGTTGGACTTGATTTTCAAAATCTTCTATGTGAATGTAGGTTACAGTTGAAGCGATTCAAGCAACAAGTTAGAGTTCAACCTCTCCACCTCAACTTGGTACAAAATTGTTGCTTATCACTTATAAATGTTTCTGAGTTACTTTATTAGAAGCTACAAATGTAAAATGATGGACATATGAGAATAATGGTGTAGACATGTTAATTTAGTTTATATGCTTGGCAAATGTATTAGTTTCCATTATATATGTTGGCTAAAGTTATTAGTATAACACATGTTTATGCTTTCCCATGCTTGACCTAGATACCCATTCAATACTTACTCATTAGGAGTAAGTGTTGAATAGTCCCCGTTTTTGGGACTGTTCTTGGACGTCTAATCTCACTTAGGTGGTAAATGTTTGTCATTTTGACCGATTCCATGAAAATCTAGTCATTGTGTTTCCCTTTTTTGTTCTTCGAGTACAAGTGTTGATTAATGCAAATTATCTACATTATGTACTTGGAGAACTGTAGGGAGATGCTGCCGGATTTTCGTGTGAATCGATCAAATGACAAACATTCACTAGTGGGATTAGACGTCCAAGGATGGGTTAGGTTGGAGTGATAAGGACCCTTGGACTGCATGCATGAAATTATGGTGTTTGCCTGCACTTATATGACTAGATCCTATATAATTACATCCATGCTTCTCTGAAAATAAATGTGTAATTAATTAAACTACATTGCTTATGTCTAGTGAAACATGACAAAAGACCGTTCTTGGATGTATAATTGCCCTGACAAAGGCAAATTTGTGGATGGGGTGTTTGGATTTTGCGATGTTGCCGTAGCATATGAAAACACCAAACAGAGCGGGGGCTTTTATTGCCCTTGTTTCAAGTGTGAGAATGATTGTAGGTTTGAGAGCATAGTTGTTATTAGGGAGCATCTTCTTCGTTTCGGATTTCGACCTAGGTACTATGTTTGGGTTTTTCATGGTGAGACCGGTGTTTACCAGGGTAATTCTAAGTCATGTAATATGCATCAAAATGTGGAAAACACCATTGACACAACCAATAATGATGTCTTTGAAAATGATGTCGACGATTATGAAAATGAGGGTGACTAAGTTCAGAACATGGTGGAGGATCTTGAGGGTGACCGTGCTTTCGAATTCATTTCAGAAGCTTCTCAAAAGCCTCTATACCCGGGGTGTACTAAGTGGACGAAACTTTCATGTGTATTGGATCTATTTAGTTTAAAATCCGAAAGTAATTGGACGGACTCAAGTTTTACAAGGTTGTTGGAAAAGTTGAGTGACTACCTTCCGGACGGCAATGAACTACCTAAGTCGACCTATTATGCAAAGAAGCTAATGTTTCCATTTGGGTTGCAGTNAAGCAATGCAATCCAAAAGGAAGTTTGTGTTCGCTCCTTACCTTCAAGAGTAAGAATTATTATAAAACTTTTTCCCTTATTTTCGAAGTATGTCACATTTTGCTGTATTTCTGCATGTACTTGTCTGCAATTGTCTTGAACCTGTCATGCTCCTTTTCCCTTCTCCATGACGACCTTTCATCCATGTTGAAATTATATGCCCAATTATGTTTCCTCCATATTTGTTTTAATATGCAGCCTTAAATTTCCAGTCCAATTTAACATGTTGTTTGAAGTTTTTTGTTTTAATGAAAATAATGAATATATAAAATCGTACTACATGATAGAAAATAATCTTTTAATCAAATCTTTGGTCTAAATAGTTTAAATTAGATAAAAAAATATGTGTGACAGAAATCTAAGTATATTTGAATTGATTGATAAATGATAACTATTTTTATAGCCTTTTGAAATTTGACCTCTAAATTCATTTACATGGAGTAAAGCATATTTGGATAAACAAGAGTACTAAAAGCAAATAATAGGAGGATAGGAAAAATAAGGGAAGAAGATACATGTCCACAACTATATAGTATTGTAGAGTATAAAACTGCAATAATTATTTATAGCCTTTTGAAATATATGACCTCTAAATTCATTTACATGGAGTACAAAAGTAATGCATATTTGGATAAACAAGAATAGAAGAGAAATAATAGGAAGTTAGGAAAAATAAGGGAGGAAGATACTTGCTAGCATAGTAACCACGAGAATATCGTAAGAGAAAATTACCAACTTTAATTACCTCCTTTAATTAATATACATGACATCCTATAATTGCCTCCTAAAATTACCTCCTATATATCTTAANCCTCCTATATATGTTACGGTATTAATTACCTCCTATAATTAATAGAAGAGAATCCGTCAATCGGTATCAACTGTTGCTTTTTAAAACAATAAATGAACAAAGTAAACGTTGTGCTAAGATGAATTTGACTAAAACCGCAAGTGATGTCATTGACAATCGTTTGTTATCTATGTAGTACACATTGGGTGCTATTGATAGTGTCACCTTCCACATACACGGTGTATGTGCTAGATTCTTGTCGTACGGAGCCGCCCCGTAGTTTGATGATCATGACTTGGGTGAATAGGTATGATCATAGCATCTTCTATTGCTTTACTATTTAAAGTTGGTTTTCATTTTCTTTTTTATTTTGACATGATATAACATTGTTTATCAATATAGCGTAATAAAGAAAGTAAGAACAAGCACAAGATTCCTAACTTGATATCAATTAAGGTAAATGATACAGTGTTGCTTAATTTCGTTACACATACAATATAGTTAGTACCGATTTTGATTTTCCTCATTCTTATCCCGTTTTTATTATGCAATTAGTGTGCACAGCAAGAAAATGGTGTCGAGTGCGGGTACTATGTCATGAGGTACATGTGTGACATCATCGCAAGTTGCACGGAGAATGGTGATTTGCAAACGGTATGTTACAAATTTTCATTCGTACAAAAATTTACTTTAAATAATCCCGCTATATTATCTCAAACGGAAGGTCAATACCCCAGCTAAACTCCTTCATTTAAACATTGAGAATGTTTATTATTTGGTCTTCATAGTCTTAATTATGTGGTTGGATTTTGTGGAGTTGAGGAATTGTGAACTTGTGAATTTGTGGTGTTATCGGTAGACGTGGGCAGTTTGCTGTGGATTTGTGTAGCATGAGTGGTATTTTTTGGTCGATGCAGGTGTATAATCAACATAATTAGTTGATTGGGCATGTCCTATTTTAGGGGAGGTGCTGCCCAAATTTACATTGATATATTGTTGAACAATGGGTTGACATCTACCATAGAAAGCGTAATCGTGTCAATATATGTATCTATGATGTATATTTATATGTGAGAGTAAAAATGTGTTAACTTACATTTTGGTCGCCAAGCTAGGTAGGTAACCTCTTTCTTTCATTCTTATTGGATTTCAGATTATGAGGACGTCGAAAACAATTCGGGATGGACCTTTCACTATTTCGGAGATTGACGAGGTTCGCGACAAGCTTGTTAATTTCCTTACAACATATTGTTCGTGATGACAAAGTATTTCTGCGTAGTATGTGAATGTAACTAAGAACCATAATTAGCTAGTAATTTATGAAACTAACGATGTACTCATGTAATAACTAATAATTTCAACTTAAGTGATGGTTTATTTAATTTGCGTAGTTGTCGTTGACAGTTGATGTATTATATATATTGTAGATTTTATTATTATATATGAAAATCATTTTGTCTTTCCAATTTGTATTATTTTATTTGGTTTATTGTAATGCAAACAAAAAAAAACCGAAAAAAAAATTAAAAAATTAATTAAAGAACCGCAGCAAATAACCTCTTTCCCTCCAAAAATCAGGGGGGTTATTTGCTGCGGGGGTAAAAGAACCGGAGCAAATAAACCATTATTTGTTGCGGTTCTCCCGCAACAAATAAGAAGGTTCTTATTTGCTGCCCCCTTATTTGATGCGCCCAAAAACCGCAGCAAATAAGGGGGTTTTACCCGCAGCAAATGACCTTTTTTCCACTAGTGCTAGGTTGTGAGGTTAGGATGTTTAGAGTACTCTGGGCATCGAGCAACTTGTTCGTCTGTCTTAGGTAGTCACTCAGATCCTGCTCCTTGATTTCAAGTTTTTTAAGTTGAGCTTCATTATACTCTGCAGCAATGGAAAGGTCTAATTTTTCCCTATGAAGCTCATCCTTAAGATTTAAAACCATTTCAGAATCTGGTTCAGAAGTGGTCTGGATGTTCTTGCCTTTCTTTAGTTGGAATATTTCGGCTTGAAGATCACATATTCTAGTTTCATATTCCAAATGTAAAGATTCAATATCAACACCTTGATTACCTGAAGCAATTTTAGTGTTGATATTCCAAATTTTAGCTTGTAAATTACAGATCTTACCTTCATATTCCAAACATAAGTCATTGACATTGACACTAGGACCACTTGTCCTAGCAAGAGAAGCTTTCAGATCTACATACCCTTTGAACAATTCTTCCACATCATCAATCATATAGTTATAAGCCAAAATCAAATCGGAATGTTCTAGAGTGAAGGTTTTTTGTTTAAGTAACTTAAAATTTATACCTTCAACTTCTGCCTCCTGAAGCTTACTAAAGCCTCTTTCATTATTTTGATAACAATCTGTTTTTGAAAAATCTGATTGAGGTTTTAGCATCTCAAGTTCTATATTCTTCTGATCCAAACATATTTCAAGCTCTGACATTTTTTTCTTTTAGTTCTGTACAAATAAGTTCAAGCTCAGCAGAACGACACTCACTAAGGTCTAGATTTCGAGTTACTTCTCTTAGCTTCTTTTTGTTAGCCTTATAAGCAGCATTTCCTTTAACATTTTGTTCAATAGCAGAATCTATAAAGCCTAGTAACTCATCTTTATCACAATATCTCATTTGTTCTTGCATATCAGAAATAGTTACCTGTTCTTCATCGGAAGAGCTGCTTCCTGCCATGAGACACATGTGTCCCTTCTTTCCTGAACTGGTCTGCCTCTGATCCACTTCTCCCAACAGTGTAGTCACACAAACTAGAGCCTTGTCCTCCTCACTTCCACCTGCTGAGTCAGAATCACCCTAGGCAGCAAGCATGGCTCTCTTTGTCATCTTTTTCTCCATTTGTCCTCCCTTGTCACTTTTCCATGCTAGACAGTCCCTAATCATATGTCTAGCTTCACCACATTTGAAACAACTAGTGTTGGTACTGGTCTTCTTTGTGTTACCTTTGTTCTTCCAGGATTTACCCTTATACTGAGATATGAGACTCCTCTCAAATCTTATTGCCATGAGACCTATCTCATCCAGATCTTCTTCATTTTCTTCTCCCTTCAAGGCCAGCCCTCGGCTTTTGGTTGTGCTTTCCTCCTTTGACTTCACCAACATCTCATGAGTCATCAATGACCCAATAAGTTGTTCTACGGACAAGGTGGATTGATCCTTGGCCTCTTGAATTGCAGTTACCTTCGACATCCATTTACTTGTCAAGCTTCTCAGAATTTTCCTAAGCAGATCTTCACTAGTGAAACTTTTGCCAAGAGATTTCAGTTCATTAATAATTAACATAAAGCGAGTAAACATATCTTGTATATTTTCATCTCGGTCCATATCAAAACTTTCATATTTAGACATAAGCATATCAACTTTAGATCTCCGGACTTTACTAGTGCCTTCATCGGCTAACTCTAGGGTTTATCATATTTCCTTAGCAGTAGAGCATGCTAAGATACGACTTACCTCATTATCAGCAATGCCTTGTTTAAGAAGTGACATGGCCTTGGCATTCTTCTCGAGTGTCTTCTGATCTGTGTTGTTGTACGCACTCTCCTTCTTCTCTGTGCCATCAGTGTTGTTGGCCACCTTCTTTGGACCATTCTTGATTATCATCCAGCACTCATAGTCCGTACCAATGATAAAGTTCTGCATGCAAATCATCCACCAAGGATAATTTGTTCCATTGAACTTGGGCAGCCTTGATCCTCCATTCTCGTTCATCATCTCTTGAGTATTCATCTTTTCTTCCTTCTCTAGGTTTTTTTCTTTCAAGAAATCAGGTTCTGATTGCAATTAAAAGTGCAGGTGACACTCAGGGGGGGGGGGGGGGGGAGGTGAATTGAGTGTTGTGAAATCGTAGTAAATTTTTCGATTGATTGTGAGACCAGTTAAAAACCAGTTCTCAAGCAGCGGAAACAAAATGCAATAAAAAATAAACAACACCAAGATTTAATGAGGTTCGACTTCTATTAAGTCTATTCCTCCACTCACTCACTCCTTTTATTAATCAACTCAGAATAACAAAAACACACAATCACTACTTATGCACATATGCACAAGATGATTCCCCAACTTCCACCTATGGAAGTTCGACTCAACCTTCAACTATGAAGGTTCAATGAATAGGATCCCTGATCAACTTCCCCAGCAAACTGATCTCCCAAAATGCTCAAATTACAACATTTTGTCTCTCAATAATAAGTAGCCTAAACGCTTAGAGAAAGAGAGTAAATTAAGACCTAAATGTGGTATTAGGGTTTATGCTTGGTTAAGACCTTTAGAGAGAGAACTTTTGCAATCTATGTTCTTTAATTTTTTCTCGTGCAAAAGTGTTAGGTTTGTATGCCAGCATATCATCTTAAATAAGCCTTTGGCTTGTATGTTATAGAATATTGCAAGAGAATATTTTCATTGGGAATATAGAAATAATTCCACGGAAAATATTCTTACTGATTTTATTTGAGATCAAATAAAATCAGTACAATATAATATAACATACATGTCATACTTAAGATTATCTTACTTGCATAGAAAACCAAGCATCCATGTTTTAGAAATCAATTTTGCGCGGAAAGAAAACTTTCCTAAAATACAGGTGTATGGAGTAAACGCGAGAGGACTGGTTTCACATTGTTCCTAGATTGTTCCAGTCAGACAAGTTTACTTGTACTTGTGTATGACAAGTAACCAAGGTTCCTTGCCATCCACAACTAGCTCATCTCCCTATCTCAACCTTTATAATGCATTTACAATCCTTCATACCACTTACATTGCGTCTAAGGCCTAAGAATATGACTCTATGAACTTGGTCTTCATGCAAACTTGAAAACTTGGCTTCCTGAGCTTCATTTTATCATCTATTGAACTTGTTCTTTAATACCTGCACATGCAAATAGAAATTTGCATACAATATGATAGTTCAATGCAGTTTGTCATTATTCAAAACACAAGGTAGGAACTCAACACATGGGACAGGCGTTTTCGACAAGCGCAACCCCTTCTTCCTTTTTTTTAGGGCATTTTTTATGGTGGTTGTGCGGTGAGCGACTGGGTTATGTGGTGCGGTGAGTGGTGGTTGGATAGAGTACTGACACGGTGGTGATTGGTAGTGGTTTATGAGAGAAAGGTAAAAGGGGAAAAAATGTCCGTTTACACACAAAATGAGGATGATAGTAATGATTTTGAAATAAAAATAGCATTCCCGTTATAAAGATGGTAATACAACTTGTTTATGCAATGGTAGAATTGGTCCAAAGCAATTGTATTGTTTTAAATGAGCCTATGAAAGCAAGAAACAATTAGTTCGAAAATATTGGAAGTTGACTTGTACAGATGATCCAAGTATCTGACTTTGAGTACACACCTATGTGACCAATCAAAAATTTTCTAGCATTGTGTTTAGACAAAATTCGCGTGCTTATTAACTGAGGGTACACCGGAAACAAATAAAAAGGAAAATTGTGATTTCGAGCAAATCACAACTCAAAAAACATAATCTCAATGAAAGCTAACAGTTGGTCGCTGTTATAAATAGAGCACTTTGTTCTCCAATTTTTGAGGGTTTGAGTGATACATCTAGTTTTGCACGTAATTTGGAATCTTGATACTATTCATAAGATGAAAAAATCTTTAAAATTATTTTCAATATATAAAATTCAATATAGTCACATGGGGTCGTTTTTTATTTGTCTTAATAAGTACGTTATTAATATCCAATTATAATTTTTACATATACACAACAAATGATATTTAAGACCAGACATGTATATTGTCATATATATACACAACAAAAGGAATGGAGGGACTATAAAAGAGCATGTTGTTTTGTTGATTGAGAGGCTCTCAGAAGTTTTTTGAAAGGCACACAAGTAAACAGTGGTGTCCTTATGAGAACTAGACATTTGTTTGGGCATTGCTCCAGATCACATGATTAAATAATAAGTTAAGAAATTGTTTTAGCAAAAACTTTTCATAAGCATTATTATAAGTTGGTGTGATGAGATAACCAATGTTGATTCGTAGCTCAATTGCAAACTATTTGCATTGTAAATGAAATTTGACGAGCTCTGAAGATTCTTAATAGCTAAATTTTTGAAACATATGAGCGTTCTTATTACAATTGAAAGTTGTGCCAAGTTGAATAAACAGGCACCACGTGGCAGACCGCTAGCATGCGTCTTGTGTTTTTCTCCTCGATCTTTTGTTTGATATATTTAGAATCTTGTCACTATATATAAAAATAGAAGAATTTTTTAAATCCATTGCTTTCAATATATAAAACATAATATAGTCATATGAGGTCTTGTTTAATTCTTTTTAACGAGTATGTTATTAATATTCAATTTTTATAATTTTTAAATATATACAACAAAAGTTATTGAAAGTCAAACAAGTGCATTATTATTCGTACAAGTTAAAACTTATCAAACAAAAGGGAACTAAAGGAGTGGTATATAGTGTTGTTTTGGTTGCCATGAGAATTAAATTCTTACATGCATTTAAAATACACGGGTATTTAATACCCTTATACAAATTTTAGGAATTTGTCATAACTGATTGTTTGATTGTTACATGACAATTGCATATTCATAGAAATTTCCAATCACCAAGGTGGAATTGAGTATTTTAATTGCCCATTTTGTAGACATTTAAAATTTTCAAGGATTAAATAGTCGAAATTGAGTAACCAAACAACTCCGCTCACTAACAAATATTCACGTATGAATTGAGGACTAGATATATCAAAGCTAAAAATCTAAAATCACTAGTGCAACACTTGCTCCAATTCATCGGTCATCAGTCATCAGTCATCAGTCATCAGTCATCAGTCATCACTATTAATGTACCCTGTTTTAGCATGTTACGACACGAAACTGTTAGGGATATTGTGATATACCCAATTGAAAGAAACGACAACTTGCATTTTTGGGTGGGAATGATATCAATCCATATTTAGCTTACGAGTCAATTGATTATTTGCTAGTTTTCACTCCTACGCAGTTGAAGGTTAACTATTTTGATATTGTTTTCAATGCTTGTGTGAGCTTAATTACCAAATATTCCTTATAATATTTTAGACTTTAGATTGTGCCCCAAGTCAAAATACAATTAACACTTTTTAAATATATGTTTTTTTTTTTTTTTTTTTTTTATGGACCGCAAATATGATATTTTAGACTAATTTTGTATTTGTAAAAATTATAAAAGTTACTATTCTAATAGAATAAATCAAGACGAATCAAACAAGACCCTATATGAATATGTTTTTTCGTACATATAAGTTACAAACGTTAGACAGAGTGTGATGAGTGAATAATAAATAGTAACAATAGTCAAAACGTAAAGAATAAAGTGAAACGGAGGAGTACTATCGAAGTAAGCAGAAATTAAGGATAATACTCATTAATCTGATATGGAAATGGACGAAAAGCTAAAATATGATTCACATATCAGTTGTTTAAAATAAATTGAGCATTCCTAAAACGAATAATTATATACAATAGTATTCGACAATGAACGTTGGACATACCCAATGTATATTTGGGAATTCTAAACAAATATTGTGCATGCCTAATCTTCTTTTTTTTTCTTAAAATAGAAATTATTTTTTTATTCAACCATTAATTACATCGATATTTGTATAATATATTTCAATAAAATATCAAATATATTTAATGCTTATACTTAGCCCTGAAGGCAATGTATAACATTATCCTTTTTTTTTTACTTTATTATTAAAAATCTGCATTTACAGAATATTTAATAATTTCACTTTGGATTTCTAGAAAGCATGAGATCAGCTGTCGTTAGGTATCTTTAACACATTCAATGATTAAAGAAAAAAAAATTTCATGTTGTTGTCGTTTGCATTTGGATCTCTATTATCAATTTGCTAATTATGATAAGATATTACTCCACGTAATTGTTTCGCCTTGTTTGCTTTAATAATTCAACAATCTACATGAATGGCTTAAGACGTAACGTTACTTTAATTACCATTTAATGTGCAAACCTCAACTAAATGAAAAATGAAATGTTTACTACATTCATCAATAATTGTTTTTTTAGTGTTTCCAATTTGTTTAATATGTTTTGATTTGTACATATGCTAATACACTTGTTTGGTCTTAAATATTATTTGTTGTGTATATGTAAAATTATACGGAGTAATAAATAGGTATTTATACTATACTCATTTAGATGAATTACACAATTGATAAGTCAATATTTTATGCATATTTTACCCCCGATCCCGATTGATTTTTAGCTCTAATGTGGCTCTTTTGAGTCATTTCTACTAACTTTTGTTATTTCGAGTACTTGATGTGTTCTTTATAAGATTTTGTGGGAATCAATGATTTATAGTTGTTTTGCGAGCCTTTTGAAGCATTTGAAGAGTTAGTGGAGAGTTTGAAGTCATTGGGGAAGCCTTGCTAAAGTTTAGGAGCCTTAAGGAAGCATTAAAGAAGAAATTAGAAGAAATCGAGCGAGAATACGAGTGAAGCACCCCCCTGGCAGTTCGCCCGAGTCAAGCGCCCAGCGCCCGGGCGGGTGGCGTTTCGCCCGGGTGACTCGGGCGGGCTGCTCGGAGGGCCTTTTTCATGCGATTTCCCCTAGCTTTGGGGTTAATACTTAATTCTTTTTTCTTCTAAAGCAATGTACGAAATTGATTATCAAAAATTCTAGTTTTTAGCCCTAGCTTTCTCTCTCTAGGTTGTGAACACTTTTCATTCATTCAATATAATTCGATTCAGGCTCTATTTTAATTCTTCTTTAATTGTTCTTTTCATTATGTTTTTTTGTATATATTTTTGTTTTAGTTTATGTTCTTAATTTCTAGTTTAGTTTTAGGTTTTGTTATTTGTTGCCAGTTTTTATGTTCTTAATTAATTTAACTGTTTTTCACTAATTTACTAGTTTTAATCATGTCTTTAGTTTTGTTTTGTTTTATTGATTTGAATTATATGTTTTTAGTAATGTGTGACTAGTTTCCTTTCTAGGGCTAGGAGATCTATGGATTGTTTCTAATGTTTTGTTTCATGATTAATTAATTTGATTGTTGATGCTCTTGAATTCCTATTATCAGTCAGTATTGCTTTCAGTTAAATTCTGGCCAGGTTTAATTGTTAGTTAGATATTGTCGAAAACGATGCTGAGAGGCCGGTAAGATTACGACAATTAGATCATAGGGATAATAGGCAAAAGGAGTCTAGAGAGTGAGAGCCATTAGAGGAGTTTTGAAAGAGACTAAATTCGAGAGAATTAGTGGGCCTTAGTTCAGGAAGTCAATAATTGATTAATTAATTGTGACACAATTCATTGGTTGATCTATGGTGAATCGACGTCCTAGCCTTAGTCATTAGTTCATTAGTCAAAACCCAATGGCGAAATAGCTTTTTAGAGTTAGTAGAATTATCTTGCTTCCCTGTGGATTCGATCCCTACTACCCAGTCTACATTAGTTAGAGTTGTAGGTTATTTTTGATAGGTATACGACTATCCCTCATCAAATATTAGTGTCGTTGCTAGGGAGGCAATTGTTTAAATCTACTAATCGAGTTATTTTGTCTATTTTTATTATTTTTATTTAGTCTCAAGGAACTAATCGTTCTTTAAGATAGTTCTTACGAGTATTTGCAGTTTCAATTTTTGTGCAGGTACTAGGTTTGCATGCCGGTTTCGATTGATCCTGAACCAGAACGGTCATTGCATAAGCGGAGTTATAGGAGGAAAGTGGAGATTGCGGAGAGTTATTCTTTCTGAAAGGATACTATCGGATTTGTCACAACTCTTTTCTAATTTGAACATTTCTGATAATTCTTATAGGAAAGAGATGGCAGAATTACAGTTTAATGAAAACAACATACCACAGAATGATGCACAACCGCCGCAAGCACGATCATCGAAGGATTATTCCAAACCTAGTTCTGCAACAGTTGGAAGTGGTTATCGGTTCCCTGATACTGAGGCTCTAAATTTTGGATTGAAGCCAGCTCTGGTGAATATGGCGGAAAGGAATCAGTTTGCATGAACATTAATGGAGGATCCGATGCTACATTTGAATAACTTCCTCCGGTATTGTGGTATGATCAAGCAAGCTGGGGTCTCTTAGGACTACATTAGAAGAATGATGTTCCCGTTTTTATTGAAGGACAAGGCTCATTCTTGGTTGAATAGTCTTAATATGGACAACATTAACAGTTAGGAAGAGTTGGCTCTTGCATTTCATAGGAAGTATTACCCTCCAGAGAGAACTACAACCCTTCGTAGTAAGATCACGAATTTCAACCAGGAGTCATATGAGACATTGTATGAAGCATGGGAGAAGTTAAGGATCTATTGAGATTGTGCCCACTTCACGGTCTTGAGAAGTGGTTCCTGGTCCAGTCATTCTATAATGGTTTAGGGAATGAGAGCCGTACATTGCTTGATTCAGCTGCTAGTGGTTGATACATGAACCAGGAAGTTAATGTTGCATATGAGATGATTGAAGAGATTGCTATTCATAATTCACAGTTAGGCAATCCTAGAGGACATTCTAAGAAAGGTGGAAAGCATGTAGTTGATGATAAATACGAAAGTTTAGCTTCACATATCAATGCTATAAGTTAAAAGCTCGACAAGTTTAGTACTAAAGCTCCTCCACCATCACATGTAGCTGCAATGGCTGCACTTCTGGGATGTACTGAGCCTTTTGGCGATTCCTGTTGTTCGCTCAATCACATTTCATAATCATGTCATAGTTCGGTGGAGCAAGTGTGTGCCTTCCAAGCCTACAAGAACCCGTTCTCTAATACATATAATCGAGGGTGGAAGGATCATCCATAATTTTCCTACAAAAACAATAATAATTTGCAGAACCCACAACAATTCATACCACCTCAGCAGGCTCAGTAGCAGGTGCAACGATTTGCACCACCACAGCCACTAGGTTTCAGTAGACCACCATTGCCAGCACCACTAGCTCAACCTAGTAATAAAATTTCAGAGTTGAAGAATATGATGCTGCAAATGCAGAAGATTATGGAGGCAATGCAGGCTCACAATAAGCAACTAGAGATCCAGCTAGCTTATTTTGCACAGTCCACAGCTCAGCGGCAGCAGGGTTAACTACCTCCTCAACCAAGTCCACCAGCTCAAAGAGATCATGTAAATTCCATCACTACCAGAAGAGGGACCCACTATGAAGGTCCTAAGATGCCAACTGAAGATGCTGATTCAAAGATGGGAGTATAGTCTTGTAAGACCAGCAATGTGGTGATTGAGGAGATTGCAGAGCCTACACCTTCTAAGAAGAAATATGACACGGAGAAGAGAGTCCCGGTAGCTGACAAGCCCATTGATACGTTGACACCTCCCAAGGTGCCACTACCCATCCCGCATAGGGTAGATAGGAGTAAGAATGATAATCATTTTCGTATGTTTCTTGATATTTTAAAAATTTGCAGGTTACCGTGCCTTTTACCGACTTGATTACGTAGGTATCTACATATACTAAATTTTTGAAAGAGATATTGAGCAGGAATCATTAATTGAATTCAGTAGAGTCTGTTGCTTTTACTGATGAATGCAGTGCCATTTTGCAGCATAAGTATCCACCTAAACTCAAGGATCCTGGGAGTTTTTAGATACCTTGTAACATTGGTCGACTTTTTATTGATAAAGCTTTATGTGATTTAGGGGCCAGTGTTAGTGTTATGTCGTTGTCTATTAGCAGGAAGTTATAAATGGGTTCTTTAAAGTTTACTAACATTACCTAGCAGATGGCGGTTAGAACTGTGAGATACCCAAAAGGTATTTTGGAAGATATCTCGGTAAGAGTTGGGAAGGTTTTCATTCCCGTTGATTTTGTGGTGTTAAATATGGAGGAGGATGCACACATCCCTATTATTCTTAATAGGCCATTTTTAAACATTGCAGGAGCTGCTATTGATGTAAAAAATGGATGTTTGAATCTTTCTGTAGGTGATGACAAGGTTACTTTTAACCTTGATAGTGCATTGAAAAGTCTCATGTTAGAGCAATCCTGCTATAGAATTGATATTATTCAAGAGATTGTTTGTGATGTCTTGCCTCGATCCCTTAACAAGGATCTTCTGGAGGCCGTTTTATGTTTGTATGTGGTTTCAAGTGAAGGCAATATGGAATCAGATGAGCTGATTCAGGACCTTTTAGGAGTGGAATTTAATTCAGGGAGCAAATATCAATTTTTGAAGCTGCCCCAGAATATTTGTTCGGTAAAGGAGGTAACACAGCCTGAAAGGAAACCCCTTCCCTCTAATTTGAAATATGCAATTTTAGATGAAAAAGAGCTATATCCAGTTATTGTTAGTGCTTCACTTACTGATAGTCAACTTGAGAAATTATTAGTTGTGCTTAAATGTCATAAAAAGGCTATTGGTTATACCATTGACGTATGACTTAACTGGTATTAGTCATAATTTTTGCATACATTGTATTCATTTAAAGGAAGGTCATAAACCATGCATACAAGGTCAACATCGTTTGAATCCTAACATGCTAGAGGTTGTTAAGAAAGAGGTTATTAAATTACTTGATGCTAGTATCATTTATTCTATTCCTGATTCTAAGTGGGTCAGTCTAGTTCAGGTAGTACCTAAGAAAGGCGGGACCACTGTTGTGCGTAATGATAAAAATGAATTGATTCCTACTAGAGTTGTCACAGGTTGGCGTATGTTTATTGATTATAGGAAATTGAATACTGCTACTAAAAAGGATCACTTTCCCCCCCCCCCCCCCCCCCNNNCTTTCCCCCCCCCCCCCCCCCTTCATTGATCAAAGTTAGAAAGGTTAGCTAGGCATAAGTCTTTTTGTTATTTAGATGGTTATTGGGGATTCTTCCAAATCCCCATTCATCTAGATGATAGAGAGAAAACTACTTTTACATGTCCTTATGGCACTTTTGCATATCGTAGAATGCCTTTTGGTTTATGTAATACCCCTGCTACCTTTCAACGTTGCATGATGAGTATCTTTTCTGTATTTCTATGAAAGTTTTTATGGGAAAAGTTCGTATGGAACTTCATTTGATACATGTTTAGAAAATCTAACAAAAGTGCTCATGAGATGTGAAGAGGTGAATTTAGTCTTGAATCGGGAAAAGTGCCATTTTATGGTCACTGAAGGTGTTGTGCTTGGACATTTAATCTCCGAACGAGGTATTGAGGTAGATAAAGCAAATATTCAGGTAATCGAGCAACTTCCCCCTCCTGTGAATGTCAAAGGGGCAAGAAGCATTTTGGGTCATGCAGGTTCCTATCGCAGGTCTATTAAGGATTTTTCTAAAATTGCGAAACCACTAACCCAATTACTTTTGAAGGATGCAGATTTTTATTTTATTAATGAGTGTGTTGAGTCTTTTAACAAGATTAAACAGACACTTATTTCTGCACCTATCATCCAATCTCGTGATTAGGACCTCCCGTTCGAGATCTTGTGTGATACCAGTGACTATGCAGTTGGAGAAGTTCTAGGCCAAAGAAAGGACAAGGTTCTACATGCAAACTATTATGCCAGCAAGACACTTGTTCCAGCTCAAGTAAACTATGCCACTACCGAGAAGGAGCTGCTAACAGTTTTGTATGCACTTGATAAGTTCCGATCATACCTATTGGGCTCGAAAGTAATTGTTCACACTGACCATGATGCTCTTAAGTACCTCCTAGACAAGAAGGAAGCAAATCCAAGGTTGATTAGATGGATTCTATTACTACACGAGTTTAATCTCGAGATTCGTGATAAGAAGGGAGCGGAAAATGTAGTAGCTGATCATCTTTCTAGAATTCGATTTGAAGATGCAGAGCTCGTGTCTATCGATGATTCCTTCCCCGATGATCACTTACTTTCGGTTGCAGTTAAATCACCATGGTTTGCTGATTTTGCTACTTACATTGTCGGAGGTGTCTTGCCTCCTAACCTCTCATCCAAGCAAAAGAACCGGTTTCTACATGATGTTCGACGGTATTTTAGGGATGACCCGAATTTGTTTCGAGAATGTGCTGATGGTCTATACCGACAATGTGTTCCTGATTGGGACTTTTATGGGACCTTGAACCATTGCCACTCATCACCTTATGGAGGTTATGCCGGCCCTTCAAAGACTATGTTTAAGATACTACAATTCGGACACTATTGGCCTACTCTATTTAAGGATGCTCGCGAGGACCGAAAATATTTCAAAACGTCATGAGATGCGTGTCCGAGGACCGGAAATATTTCAAAACGTCATGAGATGCCTCAAAATGGGATTCTAGAGGTTGAGATTTTTGATGTATGGGCCATTGACTACATGGGTCCATTTCCTTCTTCTAATGGAAATCGATTCATATTGGTGGCTGTAGATTATGTTTTGAAGTGGGTAGAGGCTATTGCTACACCAAATGCAAACTCTAATACTGTGTTACGATTGTTTAAGCAAGTCATTTTCCCAAGATTTGGAGTTCCTAGAGCTATTATTAGTGATGGGGGTTCTTACTTTCACGAGAAGCAGCTTACTAAGTTGCTTGAGAAGTATAGAGTCTATCATTGTACCGGGTTAGCTTATCATCTACAGACTAGCGGTGAAGTTGAGGTTTCTAATAGGGAAATCAAAGCTATCCTAGAGAAGAAAGTTGCAAAATCAAGGAAAGATTGGAGTAGCAAGCTTCATGATACACTATGGGCATGCAGAACGTCATTCAAGACACCTATCAGTACATCTCTATATCGATTAGTTACGGGAAACCGTGCAATTTACCGGTGGAGTTGGAATACAAGGCCTACTGGGCGGTAAGAGAGCTTAATATGGATTCCAAGCTTGTAGGTGAGAAGCAGTTACTTCAATTGAATGAGTTAGATGAATTCCGATTAGGAGCTTACAATAGTGCTAAGATTTACAAGGAGAAGACTAAAAAATGGTACGATAAGCGAAGCACGAGAAAGGAGTTCTAAGTGGGTGACAAATTCCTGTTATTCAACTCTAAATTGAAACTCTTCCCAAGAAATTTGAGGTCTAAGTGGAGCGGCCCTTTCACTGTTACTATGGTGAGCAAGTATGGATTCTTAGAGGTTTAGATTGATAAAGGAGAACGATTCAAGGTTAACAGTCATCGCCTCAAGCACTACTATGATGGCGATGTTGTTGGTTTGGTTGAGCAAGTCACTTTCCACAACCCACACCCTCTATGAGCTATGAGGTAACATGGTCAAGCTAATGACCTTAAAGAAGCGCTTTACAAGAGGCAACCCGTCGGTAGTTTAGTTTTTTAGTAGCCTTTTCATTTTATTTTCGTAGTTTCATAGAGTCTTTAGCTTTGTTCTTAGCTTTGTTGAGGTGAGTAAGGGACTAATACTATTTTCCAAGTGTTTTTGGTGATTTGTAGGTGTTTGAGTTGAGTTTAAAGGAAAAGGACGTAGGAGACGGCATGCTCGGGTGACTCGGGCGAACAACACTCTACCAGGGCGCGCGACCCATTTTTGGGGAGTTAGGCCCTGTTCTCCTCGTCTTATTTTTACTTATTTTCAGCAAAAATAAGTTCAGTTCAGCAAAAATAGGTTCAAATCAGTAAATATAAGTTCAGTTCAGTGAAAATCAGTTCAGATCAGCAAAATAAGTTCAGATAAGCAAAAATAAGTTGAGGAGAACAGCGCTTTAGTTTTTTTTAGGATTCTTTTGAAGCGGCATTGTGCCCGGGTGACCCGGGCGAAAAGCACCCCACTCGGGTGAGTAGAGATCGTCCCGGGCGAGATGAAGGAGGCCAAAAACTATGAATAAATCCCCTTCATATCCATCCGCCCGGGTGACCTGGGCGAATTGCTCTATACCCGGGAGTGCGGCTGGTTCTTGGACACTAAGACTTTTTTTCCTATTTTTCCTAAAAATTCTCCACTCGAGCGAGAAGACATCTAAACCGGGCGGGCCGCTCTCCCCCCTCCTACGCCCTTTTTCCATTTTCATCTTCCTTCTTTCTTTTTCTTTCCTTCTTCCTTCCTTCTCCTTCTCTCACCTCATAAGCTTATCCCTACTCTCACTCTCAATCTTTCAAAACCTCCATACTCCCTACTCTCACTCTAACTTCCTTCCTCTATAACTCCCTCATTACTCACTCAAATCCGCTCAAATCTTCACCAAAACTCATAATTTTTACCTCTCTTCACTTTCCATACCACAAATCTCTCAAAAAAATCTCTTAACTCACATACCCTAAACTTCATTACTACATAACTTCACTACTCAACTATGGCACCCAAGAGGCAAATAGCAGGACCTAGTACAAGGAACGAACCTCAAGGCTTTAGACGGGATCCTACTTACGAGTTAGTCTCCTTCGGCTCACAAGAACAAAAGTTACGCTTTGCAAATTTAAAATTGAGACATGTTACTCCAACTAGGTTCTTAGATCATCAATTGTTGCGTGCTTTAGGTGTGTATGAGGAAACTGAAGAGTGCTTTAAATCTATGGGCATGCACCGTTTTCTTGCAAGGACTATGTTTGGCCAGTATGAACAACATGAGGTTCATACCAGAGAGATGTGGAGCCTAGGAAAGCACTTGGTTAAAAATAATTTCCCTTATCATCTTCATCTTCCTCATTTATTTGCCATGCACTTGCATACTCAATGTAAAACCTATGGAGGTGTTGATCGATACAGCCAACCGACTATAAACAACAATGTTTTTGGTGGCCTTCTGACTGATGTTGCTAGGTATTACAGGCTGATTTCGAGTATCACTGGACCCTTGCTATGGGGTCCTGAGCTTTGAAGCCCCTCACCTTGGCCAATGTGATTGGCTAGAGTTGATGGAGGGGGGCCGTATTCGATGGTACATAGGGCCATCTAGGAGGGTTTCTGTTATTCTTCCTAACATTACTTTGACTGGATTGTTGCCTAATCAGCAATCCTATACTATGCCTTTGAATGGCTATGTTGCAGCCCTTTCTATAGGTACACGGGAGTATTTAGGGCACGGAACAGGTCAGTCTTCCTAGTCCGGGCCACTGCAGCAGCAACCCCCTATGGACCCTGCCCTATGGACTCAGATAAAGTAGCTACAAAACCAGTTCAACGACTTCCAGCTACAGCAACAGCAGTTCATCTAGAGGTTCGATACCTTTGAGCAAGATCACAGTCTTGCTATGTACCCGATATATGACCACTACGTCTACACCAGCGTAGTGCCTTCTTCTGGCCCCCACCATTCATGGTACACCTTTAACCCTTGAGAGGGGACCAGTGGAGCAGGAGGTGGTGGTGGAAAGAATGATGATGATGATGATGACACCAGTGAGGATACTGATACCTTCCTTCACGATTTCGCCTAAGAGGATTCCCTTACTTCCTTCAGCATGAGGACATTGATGAGTCCAGCTTGGGGGAGGTAATTTTATTGCTTTCTAGTTTAGTTTTATTGCTTTCTTAGGATAGTCATATGGTTTGTACTACTTATTAGAAGTAGGAGTTTAAATACGACCAAAAAAAATGTACTGCTTTCATAGTTTAGAGTTTTGTTTTGTTTTTAGTAGTTAGTATTGGATTGATTGAATGATGTGAATGATGAAACTTTGTGAATGGTGACTTCCCTGTGCCCCGCATTTTATTTACAAATGTTTTCGGTTGATTTGGCATGTGATGAGTTATACTTCGAAAATTGCCAAGTCGGACTTGAACTTGATTTAGCTTGAAACAGTTTCTTATCATGCCATTATAGCAATTGTGAAGAGTAGAAACTTGAGCTGTGTTAACGGGAGGATTTGAGCCTCATACATATTTCTTTTCATGTGTGCTTAGTTCCTAGTACTTGTATGATTTGTGTTTTGGCTTTTGACCCTAGTAGCTTTGCTTTGGTGTGTTTCATGTCGTGAATGATAAAAGGCATTCATTTCTTCTAGGAGCTTTCAGATTTTAGGCATTCCTCCATAAATTTTCCCTTGATCCTTATGTTTGAACCTTTTACCCTTCATTTACATTTTAGCCACATTAAAACCCTTTTAGCCATGTTTTACTTATTGATATATGCCCAAGCTTGGCTTGGGGGAGTTGTGGAATCGTTGTGTTGTTGTTGTGCATTTGTTGCAGTTTCAGAGGATGTTGGATTGTATGTTGTTTAAAATTTGATAATAGGTTTCACAATAAGGCTCTGCATACTAATGTCAAGGCTAGTTACAATAAAGAATTGAAACATTATATCTCTTACTTGGCCTAGTTATGTCTGTGTGATGATTTTGACCATGACATATCATTAAGAGTCGTGAGTGATGTAAATTTGATTATAAGTGACATATCACAGGTTTGATAAGGATAAGCCAATCAACCTATTAATAAATCCTATTGGGTTTGATAAGGATAAATCACAGGTTTGGGTGACAATGATTATGGTGAGTATTAATACTGTGGAGACGTGTGATGGTGGAAGCTTCCTAGCCAACACTATTAGCTATTAAACATTTATATGCTTTGTCACAGGTGGAGTGAGTCAATAAGAAGGTTTGACAGATTATTTATTGATGCACTCACAGGATGGTTCACAATGGTGGTTACAGGGAACAAGTTGGTTTGGTCCATGAGTTTTTTCCCATTTCACTTGACAAGGTTCTCTCATTTTTGACATTATTATTATTAATTCTTGTGAAGTCTTGATCATCATAAATATGCTAAAATACATGGAGAATGGTTTCTTGAAGGTTTCTTGATTAAAAGATTGAATCTTGAAGCATTTCTTGAAGTTTCTTGGAATTCTTGAACTTTGCGCAAAAATGGACGAAGCAATATGGCGAGTTCTTGGACGATTTTTGTGGTTCTTGGGCATCTTCAAGTTTTCGTGATTTTTGGTGTAAATTCTGATGATTATCTTGTTTATTAATTATTTAGTCAAGTTGTTAGGATATTTTCTTGATTAGCTAGTTTGATAGAGTTTGTTAGGCAAGATAAGATCAAGTTGCATGATGATGTGGCAATCTTATCTTGAGTTTGTTGAGCAACTTGTGCAAGTGGCACAAGTGGGGCGTTTTTTTCCTTTGTTTTTCAAGTGTATTTTAGTTGTTTTTATGTAGGATTTTGTTGATGATTATATATAAATAATCTCAACATTAGGTTGTAAATTAGATAAGTTTTGCACATTGAAAATAAAATTCAACACATTGAATTTACGGAAATTTGCGCAAGTTTACTTTGTTCAAATATTCTGCATAAATTTGTGAGTCAAGAGTGATAAACAAATTTAGATCCTAGATAATTAATTATAGGAGTGTATTGATTAATTAGTGTTCAATTAAATTAATCCAGGAGTGGAGATTTAATTGCCAAAAATCGTGAGTTTTAGGTTGTATTTGCAAGTACCACTTAAAATCCTCATCAATTTGGTATCAGATTTCAAAGGTTTTTCGATCCATCATGAGGAAATCAAATTTGACACAACTAATTTAAGACAATATGACTAAATTAGAGGCTATGGACGTGAGACAAAAGCAGGATAATGTTCGCATTGATGTTTTGGCTCAACAGTTGCAACGAAAGCTTGATCCTCAATCCATATATTATTTTCGTGGTGATGATGATGATGATGCTGCAGATTCTCACTCGTCTTCTTCTTCTGACTCCCATAAAAAAACGTTCCAAAAGCAGGNGATGGTTCACAATGGTGGTTACAGGGAACAAGTTGGTTTGGTCCATGAGTTTTTTCCCATTTCACTTGACAAGGTTCTCTCATTTTTGACATTATTATTATTAATTCTTGTGAAGTCTTGATCATCATAAATATGCTAAAATACATGGAGAATGGTTTCTTGAAGGTTTCTTGATTAAAAGATTGAATCTTGAAGCATTTCTTGAAGTTTCTTGGAATTCTTGAACTTTGCGCAAAAATGGACGAAGCAATATGGCGAGTTCTTGGACGATTTTTGTGGTTCTTGGGCATCTTCAAGTTTTCGTGATTTTTGGTGTAAATTCTGATGATTATCTTGTTTATTAATTATTTAGTCAAGTTGTTAGGATATTTTCTTGATTAGCTAGTTTGATAGAGTTTGTTAGGCAAGATAAGATCAAGTTGCATGATGATGTGGCAATCTTATCTTGAGTTTGTTGAGCAACTTGTGCAAGTGGCACAAGTGGGGCGTTTTTTTCCTTTGTTTTTCAAGTGTATTTTAGTTGTTTTTATGTAGGATTTTGTTGATGATTATATATAAATAATCTCAACATTAGGTTGTAAATTAGATAAGTTTTGCACATTGAAAATAAAATTCAACACATTGAATTTACGGAAATTTGCGCAAGTTTACTTTGTTCAAATATTCTGCATAAATTTGTGAGTCAAGAGTGATAAACAAATTTAGATCCTAGATAATTAATTATAGGAGTGTATTGATTAATTAGTGTTCAATTAAATTAATCCAGGAGTGGAGATTTAATTGCCAAAAATCGTGAGTTTTAGGTTGTATTTGCAAGTACCACTTAAAATCCTCATCAATTTGGTATCAGATTTCAAAGGTTTTTCGATCCATCATGAGGAAATCAAATTTGACACAACTAATTTAAGACAATATGACTAAATTAGAGGCTATGGACGTGAGACAAAAGCAGGATAATGTTCGCATTGATGTTTTGGCTCAACAGTTGCAACGAAAGCTTGATCCTCAATCCATATATTATTTTCGTGGTGATGATGATGATGATGCTGCAGATTCTCACTCGTCTTCTTCTTCTGACTCCCATAAAAAAACGTTCCAAAAGCAGGCCAAATTTTGATGATCGTGGCATTAAACTTGATGACTTCACTGGCCAAGGTTCCCCATATGACTATCTTGAATGGGAAAGACAAGTAGAGAAGATTGCTTAATATAAAGGTTTTGATGATAAAAGAAATCTTTAAGATTGCTTTCACCAGACTAACCAAAACTGCAGGATTGTGGTATGAGGGCGTCAAAGCCAAAAGAAAACGCCAAAATAAAGCCAATCATAGTTTCCTGGTCTCACCTCAAGAAGAAATTCTGTGCCAAATATGTTCCTTTTGATTTTGATCAGCAAAATTATGTCAAGTTGACTTCTCTATATCAGGGCACTATGAGTGTGCGTGATTATATTTCAGAGTTTGAAAGGTTATCTTTGCTTTGTGATTTGGTGGAAAGAGAACACATGAAGATGGTGAGATTTTTGAAAGGCTTGAACAAAATATTGATAAGGATCTTGATCTGGCTCAATGTCATACTTTTGATGATCTTTGCAAGTTGGCTCTAAAAGTGGAAAAGCGTATGAAGGGGGACACCACACGAAATATCGTGTCTACTACTGGTAGATCACCCTACACTCCTCAGAATATAAATGCCAAAGCAAACCAACCACCACATACAACACAAACAACTACAACTCCCAGCTCTTCAGGGGACCCAAAAAAGGTGATTTCTAAAGCAGAATATGAAGATCGCAGGAGATGTTTTAAATGTCAAGTTTATGGTCACATTGCTTCTTCTTGTACATCAAAACGCACATTAGCAATGGAACACGCCAGATTATGGGCCACTGAGGAAGAAATTTATCAGATTGTGGTTGAAGATGCTTGAGGACATCATTCAAAACCAAAGAGGGGAGGATTCTGATGAAGACACCCTAGAAACTTTGAATCAGCCTCCATTGCTACAGGGTGGCGAAGCCTTTATGGTTAGAAGAGCATTGCATACAGCTGTGGAACCACATGCAACTCAGAGGGAGAGTCTATTTCATAGTGTCTACAAGGGGTCCCTACCTATGCAATTTAATCATTGATAGTGGATCCTACACAAATGTGGCTTCAAAACATCTGGTAAAAAGGTTGAAATTGACACATAGAGACCATATTAGTCCTTATAAATAAATTGGCTTGATGATACAAAAGGGATTGAACTAAGGAAGCAAGCACTGATCAATTTCACCATTGGCCTGTACAATGACGAGTTGTGGTGTGATGTTGTGCCTATGACTGCGTGCCAATTGATCTTGGGAAGACCCTGGCAATATGATAGGAAGGTGCAACACAATGGAGAATCGAATGTATACACGGTTTTGAAGGATAGGAAACGAATCAATCTCCTCCCATTGACTCCATCTGCAGAAAAAGACCAGAAGCCAACGAATTTATTCCTTTCTGCTAAGGAATTTAAGAAGGAAGTGGAGCAAGGGAACCCTGCATTTATTCTTTTTGTTAAGGAAGCAACATCAAATAAAGTATCAACTGATTTGCGCCTCACTCCTTTGCTAGAAGAATTTGCTGACGTATTTCCTGATGAACTAACCTTAATCAGAGGAATTGAGCATGCAATTGACTTTATACCTGGCGCACCAATTCCTAATAAGCCTGCATACAGATGTGATCCTGAGGCATCTAAAGAACTCCAACCCCATATTGATGAATTGATGCATAAAGGGTTAGTTCGAGAATCAATGAGTCCATGCGTAGTTCCGACCTTGCTGGTGCCGAAAAAAGATGGCTCTTGGAGAATTTGTATTGATTCTAGGGTAGTGAATAACATAACCATCAAGTACAGATTTCCTATGCCTAGACTTGAGGATATGTTAGATGAATTACATGGTGCAAGTGTATTTTCGAAAATAAATCTGAGAAGTGGCTATCATCAGATGAGAATTCGTGAAGGGGTTGAATGGAAGACCGCTTTTAAGACTAAACAAGGTCTTTATGAGTGGTTGGTGATGCCTTTTGGTCTATGCAATGCACCAAGTTCATTCATGAGGTTGCTGAATGAGGTATTAAGATTGTATTTGAACAAGTTTCTTGTTGTCTATTTGGATGATGTTCTTGTTTACAGCAAAGACATTCACGAACACCTAGACCATCTGAGGCAATTGTTTGAAAAGCTACGTGAGCGTAAATTGTATGGGAAACTCGAAAACTGTGAATTCTTGCAGGAAAAGATTGTTTTCCTGGGGTACGTTGTAAGTAGCGCAGGAATTATGGTAGACCCATACAAGGTTGAAGCTGTTAAAACTTGGAAGATACCTACTAATATTCATGAAGTCAGGAGTTTTCATGGCCTAGCATCATTCTACAGGAGATTCATTCAAAATTTCTCTACTATTATGGCTCTAGTTACTGAATTGATGAAGAAAGGAGAATTCAACTGGAACCAACGAGCACATGACACTAGTACAAAAATTGGATTTTGCTGCGCCACATTTGCTGCGGTTCTTTGGGATTTTTAAAGAACCGCAGCAAATAGTATATATATATATATATATATTTAATAGTAATAGTTATTTGCTGCGGTTTTCTTATGTTATTTGCTGCGATTGAACCGCAGCAAATAATCCAACCCAAAACCGGCTAAAATAACCCTAAGCCCAAGCCCATAATATTAGCACCTATATAAAGCTACTCCCTCATTTTTCCACCTCCCCTTCTTTCTGATCTTCTCCCTTTTTTTTTTCTCTCTAACCCTAACTCCTCTCATTCTCGCATCTTTCACTCCTCTCTTCTCGCATTTCCCTCTCATTCTCATTTCCGCCTCTTTCTTCTCTCATTCTCGCCTCTTTCCTCCTCATTCTCTTCTCGCCTCTTTCTCATTCTCACATAAGAGGTAAAATTTCTCTTTTGGGTTTGTTTTTTGCAGTTTTAAATTAGTTTTTTTTTTATGGTTATGTTTTTTTTTTCTGATTTTGTTTGAGATCGAAGATCTCTCATTCGAAGGTCAAGAGAATCAGGTGACAAATGTTGGTGATTTCGACATGATGGTTGGTTTTAAGGTTTATTTGACTTTTATTGTTTCAATTTATTTGATTTATGTTTTTTTTTTCGTGATTGTTTTTGTTCTTCTTAAAATGTTATTGGGTTCTGATATTTTTGTTGATTCGACTTTTGTTTTTTTTTTTTTTCTTAGGTTTTTTTATTGTATTTTCCGACTTTTGTTATTGGGTTTTCGACTTGGGTTTTTGGATTTGTGTTGGGGTTTTTTTTAGAATGGTTTTGTGTTGGGGTTTTTCGGAATGGTTCTGTGTTGTGGTTTTTTGACGTAGTGTGAGTGTGTCAGTGAGTGGGTAAGACTGAGTGAGGGTGGAGATGTGAGTGTGTGGGTAAACTGTGAGTGAGTGATTCAGAGTGTGAGATGTGAGTGAGTCAGTCTCTCTGTGAGCTGTAGAGTGAAATATCTCAATGTCAATAGTTCAGATGCTATGCTAATGTATTGCAAGCATTTATACATGTATAATGTAGGCTTCTAGCAGCATATCCAACTCGCCTATATGATATGACCTGCTGAGATAAAGAAGTGAGAGAGGCTGCATTTTGTCGTCCATTATTTTATATACTACATTAATTATTTTATGTAAATTGTTGTGCTATTGCTACATTTTTGTGGTTTGTGCTGAATGGAATTACTGAACTTATTCTGCCATTATGTGCAAATGGTGACACACTGTGGATGTAAAACATTTATTGTTGTGAATTCTCTCTTATGAATTGGTTTAATTGATTCTGTCTCAAGGAAACTTAACTGTCGAAAATGAAGCATTGAAGCGACTCATAATAGATGTCATTAGGAGGAAATTTCAAGTTATGTTTGCTGAAGATAAGGGTTGTATCCTAATTGAATTTTAAAGGCGGTTTCCTGATTTAACTGAGTGTTTCAATGACTAGTGTAAGTGAGTGTGTGAGTCACCGAGTGAGGGTGATTGTGTGAGCAACTGGTGTGGAGTAACTGACTGTACTTTCTTTTATAGTTTTGTGATCGTATTACTTTGATGAGATTCTAACCTGAATATTGATTGCAGATTTTGTTGGCAATTTGGATTCCAATGTGCGATGAGCACTGAGCAAACATTCAGTCCTTATGGAGAATTGGTCCATGTAAAGATTCCCCTGGGAAAGCAATGTGGCTTTGTTCAATTTACCAGCAGGTCTGAATTCCTCTTCTGATCTATATTTTGTGAGATAAACCCAACATCTGGTATTCTTTCTATATATTATCTGGAAGTGTGTAAGATTTACCTTGACACCCCATCCGTCCATCACAACCCCTGCCCTACAACTTCAAAGTTAACTTTTGCTAAATTGTAAGCGCTAGTAGTAGTCTTAGCTATATTTTTGAATTGAATCTCAACCTTTTGTTCTTAATGATTCTACAGAAGTAGTGCTGAGGAGGCATTGAAGGCATTAAATGGTGCACAATTGGGTGGCCGGAATGTGAGACTTTCATGGGGTATATTATTCTAATGAGATTGATGTTATTATTCTAATGCTGCTGTATTCTAATGAGAAGTGTTTTTTGTAGTATAATTGTATTTGAGATTGATGTTATTATTCTAATGCTGCTGTAATGTTGTTATTACAACTATTGTACATATACAAACATTCTGGCTACAATTTAGCATTAAAAAGCAAAAAAAAAAAAATTTTTTTTATTTTTTTGGGTGGTTATTTGCTGCGGTTTTCTAGAAAACCGCAGCAAATAAACCTTTTTTTTTGGTGGGAAATCCCACTATTTGCTGCGGTTTTACAAAGAACCGCAGCAAATAGTGGGATTTCCCACCAATTTTTGCCCTTTTTTAGCTGCGGTTTTGACTACAACCGCAGCAAAAGGTCCATTTTTTTGCTGCGATTGAACCGCAGCAAATAATAACCTAGTTTATTGCTGCTGCTCCAAGTGCTGCGGCTAAAAACCGCAGCAAATACCCCTAAAAAAACCGCAGCAAAAGTCGATTTTTGTACTAGTGTGAAGCCTTCAATGAGGTGAAAGAGAGACTTTGCAATGCACCAATTCTGGTGTTGCTTGATTTTGATAAGCTGCTTGAGGTTGAATGTGATGCAAGTGGTGTAGGCATTGGGGCTGTACTAATTCAGGAAAGGAAGCTTGTTTCATACTTCAGTGAGAAGCTGAGTGGCGCCAAACTGAATTAATCCAACTATGATCGTGAATTTTATGCCATTGTTCGAGGACTTGATCATTGGTCTCATTATTTGCGCCCAAAGCCATTTATTTTGCATTCAGATCATGAAGCCTTGAAGTATATCAATGGTCAACAGAAACTCAACCACACACATGCCAAGTGGGTGGAATTTCTCTAATCTTTCACTTTTTCATCCAAGTACAAAGAAGGTAAGAATAATGTGGTAGCTGATGTATTATCAAGGAGAGCATATCTACTTGCTATGGTTGATACTAGAGTCCTGGGATTTGAGCACTTGAAGGAATTATATGTCAGTGATTCAGATTTTGCTTCAGAATATCAACATCCCNTTTGCTACAGAATTTCGGCATCCCTCCAAAAACTACACAATTTAGGATGGTTTCTTATTCAGGAACAACAAACTGTGCATCCCTAAGAGTGGAGTTCGTTAATTACTGATACAGGAGGCTCATAGTGGCGCACTTGCTGGACATTTTGGGATTCACAAGACTTATGATATGGTGAGTGAATATTTCTATTGGCCTAAGGTGTTGGGTGATATTCAATCAGTAGTTTCCAGGTGTGCTACATGTCAAAAGGCGAAATCAACTTTTGTCAAGGGACTTTACACGCCATTACCTGTTCCTGATACAACCTTGGATAGTGTCAGTATGGATTTTATAATTGGTTTACCTAGGACACTGATATGTGTGGTTTTTATAGTGTTTTTCCCCTTGCTTCGAGTCAATTTTATGCCTAGAAGTTGTTAATCTGGCTTTATTTTAGCTCATTCGATGTTCTTTAGCTAATTTGAAGTGTCTCGTCAAGTTTGATTAATTTCCGGCAATTTTAGAGCATTTTAGTTGATTTTTATCATCCACGGTTTTTATGCTCGGTTTTGGTATCTTTTGTAATTTCAGGACGAAAACCGAGGCTCGGAACGAAGCCGGAAAGCTTAGACGGGATAAGAATGAAGATGCATGGAAATGCGTGTCAAGAAGTATAAAACAAGCCTTAAAGAACTTATGAAGAAATAAGAAGAAAAGGAAGCAAAATAAAGTTTCTGAGGTTCATATGCGGGCGCACAAAAGGCTTATGCGGGCGCATTTAATGAAATCAGCAGCTTTAGAGGGCGTTCTGGAGGTCAGATGCGGGCGCATGAATCTCCTATGCGCCCGCATCAGACGTTTTCCCCGATCTTTTTGTTCGTCTTTTATTTTCTTTGTACTTAGGCTTTGTAAGCCCAACTTGGGTACATTAGGCACGGTTTTCTAGGCAAAACAACTTATGCTTTTCATAATTTAGAATTACACTCTGAGGATATAGAATTGAAGCACTTTTCTCTCTCAAATAAAATTAGGGAAATTAGGGTTTGTTCATAACTTTGATTTTCAATTCAATTCAAGTCTTCAATTGTTCTTCAAATTGGTAATTCTTCTGGTTTTGTTCTTTATTTTAGTTTAATTTATGCTTTTTAGTCTTTCTAGTTTAATTAATTTAGTTAATTTTGTTTATGTTAATTAGTTTAGTTATTAATTACTTCATGAATTCAATTAGGGTTTTTACAATTATTCTTGTTTTAATTTTCATAATTATGAGTGAGTAGTCTAATTTCTAGGGTTAGGGAAACCTTGATCAATCAATGGACTAATTAAATTAGGTTGTTTCAATCCCATAATTAGTAGTCAATTTCCTATTATTGGTTTCTTTGTTTACAATTGAATTGTGCGCAGATTTAGTTGTAATTTTGGTAATTGTTGAATTTGATGCCGAGAGGTAAAAATACCACAATAAGACCACTGAATAATAGGCGGAATTAGTCTAGGCATGAGCGAGAGCCGCTAGATGAGTTTCGAGGGAGTCTAGATTCGAGAGAATTAGTGAGCCCTAATTTGACGATAGTTGTGAGATTGAACGATCTTTGTTAGTGAATCCATTAGTTGTTCTTGGTGACCCGAATGACCCTAGGCTTAGTTTATTGGTTTAATTCTTCGTCATTTCCAGTAATTAGTTAGTAATTAGTCAATAGTCAGTTAGCTAGTCAATACTTCTCGACCAAGGCTCTTTACACAGTTTAAGCTTTTTAGAACTAATAGAGTTTAACTGCTTCCCTGAGGATTCGATCCTTACTACCCTAGCTACATTAGTTAGTGTCGTTTGGTTTACTTTTGATAGGTGTGCGATAGCCTGTTCAGACACAGAGGGGACGATATTCAATAATGGTAGTGGTTGACAGATTCTCTAAGATGGCGCATTTTGTGGCCATGAATAAGACTGATGATGCTCAACATGTTGCTGATCTATACTTTAAGGAGATTGTGAAGCTGCATGGAATTCTAAGAAGTGTGGTGAGTGACAGGGATTCGAAATTTTTAAGTCACTTTTGGAAGTGTTTGTGGAAGATGGTTGGTACCAAGCTAATTTTTAGTACTTCTCATCATCCCCAGACAGATGGGTAGACTGAAGTCACAAACAGAACTTTGGGCACCTTGTTGCGTAGGATTGTGAGTAAGACACAGAAGGATAGGGATGTGCGCTTCTTCCATGCTGAATTTTCTTATAACAAAGATATTTCATCCACCACAGGACATTCCCCATTCGAAATTGTGTATGGAATCAATCCATATATGCCCATTGATCTAATTCCCTTGGCTAGAGACGAAATCCATGTAGATGCGCAAAAGAGAGTGGAAATCTTAAATAAAACATGTGAAGCAGTTAAGAAGAAGATTTCTAAGATGAATGAAGTCTACAGGAGACGGTCTAATAAGAAAAGAACTCAGCATGTTTTCAAACCTGGTGATTTGGTATGGATTCATCTCAGAAAGGAACGTTTTCCACATAAAAGAAAGAATAAATTGATGCCTAGAGCTGATGGACCTCTTGAGGTGATAGAAGTATATGGTTATAATGCCTATAAAATTGATTTGCCTGATGAGTATGGTAATGTGAGTGCTACTTTCAATATTGGGGATCTCTCGCCATACTATGATGATGTGAATTTGAGGGCAAATTCTTTTCAACCAGGGGAGAATGACATATCCTATTATAAGTGACATATCCTATGATACACCAATAGTGGATGAGCCACTCAACCTATTAATAAATCCTATTGGGTTTGATAAGGATAAATCATAGGTTTGGGTGACAATGATTATGGTGAGCACTAACACTGTGGAGACATGTGATGGTAGTGGCTTTCTAGCCAACACTATTAGCTATTAAACATTTATATGCTTTGTCACTGGTGGAGTGAGTCAATAAGAAGGTTTGACAGATTATTTATTGATGCACCCACATGATGGTTCACAATGGTGGTTACAGGGAACAAGTTGGTTTGGTCCATGAGTTTTTTCCCATTTCACTTGACAAGGTTCTCTCATTTTTGACATTATTATTATTAATTCTTGTGAAGTCTTGATCATCATAAATATGCTAAAATACATGGAGAATGGTTTCTTGAAGGTTTCTTGATTAAAAGATTGAATCTTGAAGCATTTCTTGAAGTTTCTTGGAATTCTTGAACTTTGCGCAAAAATGGACGAAGCAATATGGCGAGTTCTTGGACGATTTTTGTGGTTCTTGGGCATCTTCAAGTTTTCGTGATTTTTGGTGTAAATTCTGATGATTATCTTGTTTATTAATTATTTAGTCAAGTTGTTAGGATATTTTCTTGATTAGCTAGTTTGATAGAGTTTGTTAGGCAAGATAAGATCAAGTTGCAAGTTGCATGATAATGTGGCAATCTTATCTTGAGTTTGTTGAGCAACTTGTGCAAGTGGTACATGTGGGGCGTTTTTCTCCTTTGTTTTTCACGTGTATTTTAGTTGTTTTTAGGTAGGATTTTGTTGATGATTATACCTATAAATAATCTCAACACTAGGCTGTAAATTAGATAAGTTTTGCATATTGAAAATAAAATTCAACACATTGAATTGACGGAAATTTGCGCAAGTTTACTTTTTTCGAATTTTCTTCATAAATTTGTGAGTCAAGAGTGATAAACAAATTTAGATCCTAGTTAATTAATTACAGGAGTGTATTGATTAATTAGTCCTCAATTAAATTAATCCAGGAGTAGAGATTTAATTGCTAAAAATCGTGAGTTTTAGGTTGTATTTGCGAGTACCACTTAAAATCCACATCGGTGAGCCTAAGCATTGAAAATTTTGAAAGTGAAAAAAAAAATGAGAAAAAAAAAAGAAATGAAAAAGAAAAGAAAAAAATGTTGAATGTTGAGAAGAAAGACAAGCTTGTGATTTTTGGTGTTGTTGAATTGTAAAGTTTTATGGTGTGACATGAATTTCAAAAGAATTGGTTTGATGTTGGAGTTGAATGTTTGAGATGTTGATATTATTCTTAATTTTCATATGCGAATAGCCCGCATTTACCACCATATTATCCCAAATTTATCCTACCCATCACCCTAGCCACGTTACAAGCTTGTAAAGACCTTTTTGATCGGCATGTAGATGTTTTTAGTTCTTGTGAAGTGAGTTAATTTCCAAAGCTAGTGAGTATTACTTGCATTTCGATTCGACTTTTGCATTAGGTTGATTGACTACCCTTAAACACTTGCATGAGGTATGAGATGTGGGTTTGAGTTCTCAAATTTACATTCGAGTGCTTGTTGTGTTCTTTATATGATTTTGCAGGAGTCGATCATTTATCGTTGTTTTCCAAGCCTTTTGAAGCATTTGAAGAGTTAGTGGAGAGTTTGAAGTCATTGGTGAAGCCTTGCTAAAGTTTTGGAGCGTTAAGAAAGCATTAAAGAAGAAATTAGAAGAAACCCAGCAAGAAAAGGAGTAGCACCCCCCCCCCCCCC
>PYUH01003984.1:136741-241481 GCA_016808085.1 Suaeda aralocaspica | reverse complement strand
CCCCCCCCCCCCCCCCCTTGGCAGTTCGCCCGGGTCAAGCACACGGCGCCCGAGTGGGTGGTATTTCGCCCGGGTGATCCGGGCGGGCTGCTCCGAGGGCCTTTTTCACGCGATTTCCTCTATTTTTGGGCTTCGTATTTAATTCTTTTTTCTCCTAAAACAATGTACGAAATTCATTATTAAATATTCTAGTTTTTAGCCCTAGCTTTCTCTCTCTAGGTTGTGAACACTTTTCAATCATTCAATATAATTCGATTCAGGTTCAATTTCAATTCTTCTTTAATAATTGATCTTTTAATTGTGTTTTTAGTTTATATTTTTGTTTTACTTTATGTTCTTAATTTCTAGTTTTGTTTTAGGTTTTGTTTTTTGTTTTTTGTGCCCTAGTTTTATGTTCTTAATTAGTTTAATAGTTTTTAATTGATTTATTAGTTTTAATCACGTCTTTAGTTTTGTTTTGTTTTATTGATTTGAATTCTATGCTTTTAGTCATGTGTGAGTAGTTTCTTTTCTAGGGCTAGGGGATCTAAGGATTGTTTCTAATGTTTTGTTTCATGATTAATTAATTTGATTGTTGATGCTCTTGAATTCCTATCATCGGTTAGTACTGCTTTCAATTAAATTCATGGCAGGTATAATTGTTAGTTAGATATTGTTGAATTCGATGCCAAGAGGTAAGATTACCACAGGATTAATAGGCAAAACGAGTTTAAGTGAGCGAGAGCCATTAGAGGAGTTTTGAAGGAAACTAGATTCGAGAGAATTGGTGGGCCTTAGTTCAGGAAGTCAATAATTGGTTAATTAATTGTGACACAATTCATTGGTTGATTTGCAGTGAACCGATGTCCTAGCCTTAGCTATTGATATATTTTTCATGTGTTTAATTTCTTCTCTAGTAGTCATTGGTTCATTAGTCAAAACCCAATTCAAAGGCCCCTTACGGCGAAATAGCTTTTTAGAGTTAGTAGAATTACCTTGCTTCCCTGTGGATTCGATCCCTACTACCCTGTCTACATTAGTTAGAGTTGTAGGTTATTTTTGATAGGTATACGTCTAATATCAGCAATATTAGAGAAGTTTTTGATTGATCGAAAGAGATCATTAGTATTATTTAGGCGAATCTATCCTATGAATTGTTTGTTAATTAACTAAGGAAAATGGGAATTGGATTTTGAATCAATCTATGTTAGGAATTCCTAGCCTAGAATTGTCAAAAAAATTGATTCATTCTTGGTAATTTCAATTGTTTTAGTTAAGCAATTTAGTTTTTAGTTTAGATTATTCACCATATTTTTGGTTACTTGCTTAGCATTAATTAGAATTGTTTCAACTAATTTAAATGAATTAGTCTATGTGGGACCGACCGTAACTTTCTCTACTATGTATTTAGAAGGAATGGTTAGGTTGTTATTTATATTAGGACTGTGAAAGCCTTTCACGTAGAGTAAAAATTGCAAATTAAGTTATTGATGAGGATTTTGAATCGAATACTTAGGATAGTTAGGATTTGTGAATTGAGTTTTGGAGGTGGTTACATATTTCAATTTGGTTTGCGGAGGTGGATTTTTAAATTGGTTTTGGGTTTTTCGCTGGGTTGGAGGGCTTTCATGGGTGGTTGGTAAAGGAAAAAGTGGGATTGCAATCACCTGGGATAGTGTTGGTGGCTCGTGACTTTTTTGGGTGAGTTGGTGGTGATGAGTTGGATCAGGATGCTGGTCGTGATTTTTTTTTATTGGTGAAGTGAAGCTGTTGATGGCATGCTCTTCCTGATTGAGTTTATGATTATTATACTTGGGTGTACAGTAACATTAATGTGATTGTTTAGATTTTATCCCTCTCATATATTCAATATAATCATTTTTAATTCATGTATATATCATAGATTGATGCCAAAAAAATCCACTCGTTTCTTTTAACCGTTTTCCCTATACTTCCATTGAATTATGAAATGGATCAGCACTCTCCAATTCTGGAAATTGTATCTTGTGTCAATGTTATGATAATAATCAAAAAGGACCTCACTAATTATGAACATTATCAAGAGTATTTCAATCAAATGAGAACAACAAAAACATAGTCATATAGGATTTTGTTTTATTCGACTCAATTTATATTTTCCAAATATATATTTTTATAATTTTTTATTATACCAAATTCGAGATATTAATTCTAATTTCCTAAAAACAACTAGTTTATCAAAAAATAAAATAAAACAATGATTTCAACAGATTATAGATTTGTGGAATTGTTGTTAGAGTTGAGAATTTAAGGTAGAAAAAAGAACCAACAATAATCTTTACTAAGCACCTCTCTCTTCTCTCCCTCTCTCTCTCTCTCTAAGAAAACCTAAAAACCCTAAATAAAAAATGTAGTTCCAAGGGGCTATCATTATCATCTCTTTGTTGATGGTAAGCCCCAAATCTTTATTTTTTACTTTAGTTTTTAGTTGTTTAATCAGTAATAATTCTCCTTTCTCTCACTTTATGAGAGTTTTCTTCCCAATTTTTGAGTTTGTTCTCTATTTTTGTGAGAGTTTTAGGATTTATCTTTCTAAACTTCCCCTATGGAAGATTATAATTTGATATTGGATTTTCATTTGAGAGATTTGGTTCATGCATTGTAAGTCATAATTTTGCTATTAGTGTTGAAATTGAGGATGTGGTCTATATGGTCAAGTAAATTTCTTCTTCAAATTATGTCAGAAAGATTGACTCCCTCATAGAAGGCAGCTTGTTTCAGCGAACAATCGAGTGTTGCGTTTTGATTTTAGATTTGGTTCTTCATCATCTTAGTTACTCTAAAGAAGAGTTTTACTCGATTTGCTTACATTGCATTTTTATTTCCTTTAATGTTGATTATAGAGAAACCACATGGCTTTTAATTAATTATTGAATCTTATCTTCCCTTCATTAAAAAAAAGGTAGAAGACAAAAATATGAAAAGTAGAAATTTTTGCGAGCGTGTTTTTTGTACAACACGACGCATCAAATGCAAACAGTGCGGCACAAAAAACAAACAACATCTAATGCAAGTCGGGAAAAAAAACACACGTACACCAAACGAGTGAAAACCAAACTTAAGCCAATATTTTCTCTTTCCTCCATAAATATGTTGTTTTTTTTTACTCTCCTCCACCTCCTTTATTTATTTCTTCATTCATCATTATTATGTAAGTTCTTTAATTCAAGTACCTTTTCTTTTCGAAATCAAGCAAACACAATATTAAAGCCTAATTTCATTCAAAAAGATACGCAACTTCTTCAATAAAAATTAGTAACCCCTGAAAAATTTAAGAAACCCCTTTAACAAAATTAGTAATCCTAGAAATAGTTAAGTACCCCCTCAACAAATATTAGTAACTCTAGAAAAAGTTAAGTAACTCATTCAACAAAGTTTAATTAGCAACCCTTAAAAAAGTCAAGTAGCCCTGCCAACAAAAATTAGTAACCCCTTCAACAAAGATAATAAATAACTCTAAAAAAAGTTAAGTAACCCCTTCAACAAAGATTAGTAACCCCTGAAAAAGTTAAATAACCCCTTCAAACAAAATAAACACGAATTAATAGAAAAGAAAAAAAATTTGAGAGTTAACTTTGATTTCCTTAAAGGCGTAAAAATAACTTTGTGCTACAAAAACACAAAAATGATAGAAAATAAATAATGATCATTCAAAACTAAAACCAAGGAAAAAAATGATGAAATTATAGAGTAGAAGAATACAAGATTCAAATAATGGAGGTGGAGAAGAGAGATAGGAAAAAGTTGGGTGAAATGCACTTGGTTAGAAAATGACTATTAGAATTTGAGAAGGAGGGATCTTTTAAATTATTATTTTAAAAAAGGAAAAAGTCAGCACATCAATACCGCACAATAAAAAGGAAAATAAAGAGCTGGGATAAAGATTTTTGGGTTCTTATACTTATTGGGCCTGTCGCACCACTTATCTACCATGTGGTAGGCCGCATTTGAGACTAACCTAAAATTTCTCCAAAAGGAAAGAAATAGTGGTGGAATCGTGGGAGTGATATTCGTTACATACTTAAATTTATGTTAGTGGAATTGCTTCAAATAGAACTAATCGAAGTGGGGTAATTGGCCATGGATTAAGGCCTTGTTCTTCTCGTTTTATTTTTACTTATTTTCAGCAAAAATAAGTTCAGTTCAGCAAAAATAAGTTCAGATCAACAAAAATACGTTCAATTCAGCAAAAATCAGTTTCAATCCTTAATAAATTGTTAATGATTTCAGCAAAAAAAAAGTTCAGTTCAGCAAAAATAAATTCAGATAAGTAAAAAAAGTTCAGTTCATCAAAAATAAGTTCAGTTCAGCAAAAATAAATTGAGGAGAACAGGGCCTAAATGGTGTAATCTCTCTTTCGTAATGCTAAGTGTTAACAATTTGGTTAAGGAGCTTTCCAAAAGTTGCTTCTATAAAAATCTAGACCTTTTAAGTTATGACTTATGAGGCAGCATTGAATCTTTAAAAACTCTACTCCGTACTTATATGAAATTCGCCAAATGGTCGGCATATAAACATTCAATAGCTTTGCTATGGAGAATTTTAGTTTTTTCCTACAATTTATAACTTTATATCTTCTATTTAAAGTTTTAAACCTAATGACAACTCCTATTTCGACTTGTGTCTTTTCCATTTGCCAATGTAAACTAATAATGCGTAGAGCATGAATATATCAAAATGAAACCCAATTATGGCTGAAAGTGAGATATGAGAACATCAAGGCTATAGGAGACGCCTGAAGGGACGATTATTCTCCCCTGACTGCCCTTACATATATAGGTTCCGTTTAGTAGGGCGTAAAACATTTTCCCGTAAACACTTTTCCTATTTTACATTATTTGGTTTAGAGTAAAATATTAAAATGTAAAACTTGAGGTGGAAAATTGTTTTCCACCACGTTGAAAACATTTTCCCTCAAAATTAGGAGGAAAACATTTTCCATCACACTTGGAAAGAAAACACTTTTCCTTACAATTGAAATACTTGATTTTTCATCCAACCAAACAATAAAAAAATGTTTAATATGTAAAAACATTTTACATGCAACCAAACAATGGAAATTCTTTATGAAATGAGTTTTCCAATGTAAAAGGTTTTTTATGGAAAACTATATTCATTCGAAAATATTTTACGTCCTACCAAATGGACCCATAGATTAAGTAACACAAATGGATACATGAAGGTTGATACCTTCATTCTTCCTTCTTTAATTGGAGTAATTTTCAAAAAACAAGAAAAGTACTACTAGCGTCAGGGCATGTAAAGCATACTCTAAGCCAAGGCTACCCTAAAGCTAAACTATAACACTACAACTAGAAACAAAGAGCATCCAACAATAACACAAACTATTTAGAGGTTTTTTTGTAACTGTCACATCATTAAAAGAACAAATGCATTATGAACAAACCTTTTACCAACAATCAACAAACCTCATACAGGTTCATGTATGAGACCCAATAATCTATATTTGTATTTTAATTTTAATATTTTTCTCCACTCAATATGACACAAATGCAACACAAACTTCTTCTTACTCAACAGTAACAGATTTGTTTATACATCTCAAAAAATAAGAACAAACTACATGACAAACCCCTTATTATGGCTGCTCTAAGGATGCAAGTTTTTGTTGCGTTGATGATGTCCTTTGACCAACGCTAACACTTTTAATTAAAAGGTTGCCATCTTTGATAACTTCTTTTCATGCATTTGGAAGGAAAACATTCAAATTAGACCTCAAATGAAATATAGCTCTTGAATAATAACACTATTGTTCTATGTATGTGCATGCTTCTTATATGCACTTTGATACTTCCAAAATCTTTTTGGCGTTAGTCTTGACTTCGTCTCTTGAAAACCTTTTACATCCTTTGATCTCCATTGACTTAGATGTTGGGGGTGTTTGATTGCTATCTTTTTAGCTAGCTTTTAGCTTTTGGCTTGTTTGACTTGGTTAAACAGTCAAAATACTTGTTTGTTTTTTGGCCGTTCACATTAGTTGAAAAGCATGTTTTTAAGCCAAAAGCCACAATATAGTAAGAGGGCCTTTTCTTTTGGTCGGTAAATAGGTAAATTACAATGTTATCCCTTGAAAATTGAAATAATTTCATTATTTAATTAGAATAGCAGCATATCCTTAAAGGTAATTTTACATACTAACAACCAAAAGCCAACTCCTAGCTATCAAACAAAACAACTAACAGCTACCAGCCAGTCAAATCAGCTAATACAATCAGCCAGACAAACCAGCTAGCTAGCAGCTAGCAGCTAATTACCAAACAAGGCTGTTAACTATTGCCTTATGATGATGGTCTTAAATTAAGAGTAATTAATATTATAGGACGTTTTAGATAACGTCGTTGCGCCACGTAAGCTCCCCCAACATTCATTTGCATCATACCACATGGCAAGCTCTCACTAACATAGTGCCACGTATACAAGCTCTGTCCAAGCCATAAATTAAGAATGAAAACAACATGCATCCATTAAGAATTGACCTTCTACCTTTCAAATGAAATATAAGTACACATATCATCAAATCACTTCGTTTTTTTTAATTAGTTGTTCACAATAAAATTTAATAAAGTGCTATAGTTACATGACTATATGTAACATAAAATACATACACAAATATGTATATCTTTAAGAGGTATGACAAGAGATTATTGCTAACACATTCCTTTATCCCAAGTGCCCGATAATTGTCATTTTCAACCAAAAAAATGATTTATTATTATTATTATTATTATTATTATTATTATTATTATTATTTACGATTAGTTTTACCATGGAAAAATAATCTTTATCAATTTTACAAAATCTAAAAAATTAATAAAATAAATTATAAAATTTATAAATAATAAATATTTTGTATTTGATATCGACCCGGAGCATCGCCTGGGCCAAATTACTCGTAACAACTTAAAACGAAAGGAATAAAAAATAAAATAAAAGGTGGATTGGTTTGAAAGGTAGACTTGGAATGGAGTATAACAATATATTATTTGAATATGTAACTTTTTCTTATGTATAAATTAACCAAAAGAAATATAATTAAATGGTAGGATAGTCCAAACCAAGCAAGTAATATAATAAAAAAAATTAAAAACAAACAAAGTAATGTATGCATTAATTCAAAATTAAATGGAATGCATTAGTACCAAACTAACATATTGATTGTTGGATACCCCATCTCCAAACTATTGGAAGTAGTATTTGGCCTTTAAAATAAAAACAAGGTGGGTTTGAGGGCCTATAATAAAGATAACATCTTCTATTACATACTTTTATTATTCTTTTTAATTATGCATCCATTTTGTTAAATTACTCACGTTTTATTTGTTTGCATGCATATCCAAGGAATGAGCTAATTAGTTATTAGTGGATTTGTATCATTATTTTAATAGATATATAATAGCTTTTTTTTCAATTAAAATAATAATGTCTTAGACTATTTACTAAGACATTGAATGAAACTTTTTTTTTGTTTTGTTTTTTTTTTTTTTAATTTTCAATTTCAAATAAATTCATGATAATAAGGAACTTCATATTGCGCATCAAAATCGATTTCAGTTCAAACCCAAAATTCAATTCAAACTATATATGGTTAGGTTAACAATTTACTCCCTTCGTTTTTTTTAGTTGTTACATTTCTTTAAATAGAAATTTCTATTTTACATACTACATTATTACTTTGCATTGGGTATGTAGGTCTTATATGAAAATTGTTATTTTATCATCATTTTATACTTTTATTCCTACTTACACCACTAAAATTTGTCACTATCTATTTTTTTTTATATAGTATTTCAGTATGCATGTGGTACTACAATGAAAATGACATACCTAAAATTTTGATCCAACTTGCTATATATCAAGTAAATAAATGGAGGTAGTATTTCAAAGTTGGGATTTTGGTTTTTGGTTTTGATATGCATTTTTTAATTGGCTATAAAATTTCAATTTAAAAATCGTAAGCAATAATCAGCGTGCATGTATATAAAGTGTATGCCTTTGAAAGCCAAGTATATACCATAAAGCTACTTAATTAGCAAATAGCTTGATTAACTAGACATAACTGAATTTCATTTAGTTTCAAAACCTTTAATTAATACAAAATACTTTAAAATTTACCATACTTACCAAGTGCCACCCTAATACAAACACTAATAATTGGCCGTAAATATTTCCTCCAACTGTTAAAGCTAAATAATGAAGACTAAAGGCAGGCGCATGGAGTTATTGCACTACTGCCCAACCTCTCTACATGCCTGCCTAACAATTTCAACTCCTATATCTCAACCAATTCTTTTCAATTTCTTCACATATATATTAATACCTCTATCTTTTCTTCTATTTTCTTCTATCTTATATATATTACAAATTCTCAACCAATTCTTCCATTTTCTTTTTCAAGTTCATTTATAAAACTTCTAGTTTTTCACCAATAAAAAATATATCATGAAGATATCCCTAACTTACACTCAAATATTCCTTCAATTATCATTTTTAGCTCTTCTTCTTTTGTCTCATATCCCACAAATCTCAATTCTCTCATTTCCTCTAATTTCATCACTTCTTTTTTTATACATTGTTTACCATTTCTTCCTTAAATCTTACCCTATCCTCCTCTTAGACTACTCTTGCTACAAACCACCGAATGACCGAAAATGTAACCTTGAACTTAGCAAATATTTTGTGAAAAAAACGAATTCCTTTTCTGATATAAGCATAGATTTTATGTATAACATATACCTTAAATCTGGCTTAGGGGAAGAAACTTATGCACCTCCTTTTATATTCCAAGGTTTAAATTCAGCAACGTTAGATTCTGCATGGTTAGAAGCTAAGGAGGGTATGTTTTCATCCATTGATTCTCTTTTATCAACGACTAATATTGACCCATGTAAAGATATTGATATTGTGATTGTCACTTGCGGTAGTTTCTCACCATCACCTTGTCTTTCTTCATTATTGGTTAACCATTATAAGATGGGTCCCAATGTCAAGACCTATAATCTTAGTGGGATGGGGTGTGGGAGTGGCATTCTTGCTATTGATATGGCATCCCACATTTTACGAGGATGGGGCCGAAATATTAAAAATGTCTTAGTCGTTATCACAGAAAATATTAGTCTGAATTGGTATTACGGCGAAGATAGGTCAATGTTAGTGACCAATTGCCTTTTCCGAGTCGGATGTGCGGCGACCATCATAACCAATGACCCTGCTCGACGTCGGAAAGCCAAGTTTGAACTTGTACACTCGTTACGGACACACCATGGATCCGATGATAGTTCCTACAAGGCCGCTTTCCAAGAGGAGGACGACAAAGGTAATACAGGTGTTTCACTTACTAAAGACTTAATTCGTGTAGCGGGAAATAACTTAAGGGCCCACATAAAAATACTAGCCCCGAGGGTCTTGCCCTTGAGTCAACTTGTTCAATACGTGAAATATCTCGTATTGAACAAGTTGACTCATGGCGAAACTAAAGCAATGGTGCCTGATTTTAAGACGGCTTTCGAACACATTTGTATCCACACCGGTGGGAAGGCAGTGATTGAACAAGTAGGGAAAGTATTGAAATTTGATGAATCAATCACTGAACCAGCTAAGATGACGCTCCATCGATTCGGTAACACGTCAAGTAGTCTAGTGTTTTATGAATTGGCTTATTTTGAAGCTAAAAAAAGGGTTAAGAAAGGTGATAGAATTTGGATGCTTGCATTTGGTACTGGATTTAAGGTTGGAAGTTTAGTTTGGAAAGCATTAAGGGAAAATAATACAGATTATGATCAACAAAATCCATGGAATGATTGTATTCATAGGTACCCACTCAAATCTTGGTAATTAATTACTTCATATAGTTCGATCTTACACCAATTATTATATATATAAATATATATATATTTTTTAAATGTAAGGATACTTAATGTAGGAGTTCCTATTAATGGGAAGAACCTACCACAACTATAAAGTGAATTATATGAGATATTCGCAGTATTTCCCTTTATAAGAGGGCTTTTATTTATTCTTTGGGTTGGAAAGAAAACATTGGGCTTCATGTATTTATTTTAGAGATCTAGTGCAATCTGGCAGTGTAATATATAATATAGTCGTACTTGTTTGCTGATAGTAAATACTACCTTCTTCCTTTTTTAGTTGCTACATTTGTTTTTTTATTTTCCAAAATACAACTTATATTCAAATAACACATATGACTATGTTTTTTCTTGCATATTAAATATCTTAACTAAATTAAAGTCGTAATTTGAATAGTGCAAAAAGTTCATATATTAAGGGAGTATTTTTTTTTCGCTAGTGTATATATTAATTATATATACATATCTAAGTTGGCACATTTATAGTTAAAAAGTACACCATTATTATTTATTTATTTTATTATGATCTATTTATTTATTTATTTATTATTATTATTATTTATTTTTTGTGTGTGTTTGTGATTATATACGAAATTTCTATTTTTTAAGTAACTTCTGATCTATGTTGTTATTGATTATTATATATTTTTGTAAAAACGTGATTTTTTTTTAGGTGTTACATTATTTTTTTGTTATTTTATTTATAAAGAGTGTGGACTTAAGAGTTGAGACATATCAGACATTGCCCTACTTCTACTACTAGCTCCGATCCCTTAAGTGTGGACTTACATCTGCTATATATTGATGATACTACTACCATGTGTAATAATAATTAGTAACTACCTCATTATCTCATATATAATTAAAGATGTCACGTACAATCTTGTTTTTTATTTAATAATTGTTGTCTGAGTGAGGTGGAGGTGTTCTATGTTAAGTATGGTAATTTAGGATATATTCACTCCTCTTGATCATTTACGATTGATGAGAGTGGAGTCTACATGTAACAACGCAACTACATTGACTTACCTTAACCTTTACTTTGTTAAACTCGATAGCTTTGGTTGCGACATCACATGTCTATATTACAACCTTTCCAAGCTACAATAATATATATACTATACGGTTTTCCTAAGTTACGAAATAACTTATTTTGCATTTAACTAATGAAAGACGGAAAAAACTGAAAAAACGTTTATGGGACCTAAAACCTTGTAATAGCTCAACCAAGCTACTCCCTACAAGATTTTTTCAACCTATAACCTATATTGCTTCACAATAATTGAGTTTAAAGTTAAACATTTGGCACAATTGCAATCAAGTCCTTCCAATCAACGGTTGTAGATGCTCTTTCTTATCAAGGGTATATAGGTATGACACTGATATTTATGAATTGTGAATTTGAAAAGGTCAAAAGTCCAAGATAATACGAGTAATTTCTTAAAAGCTTAACCCATTTATTAGGTCAAAAATACCATTTCAAGAGCCAAGAAAGACAAGTAAATAGACATTGGTGACTTGGTGTACCATGTACTTGCATAATTATCAATGACTTTACTTTTAATTTGCTTTGACGCGTGAAGCTGAGGCCCCGCAGTCCAGCACACCGCTCTTCTCGAATTAAATATCTCGAAAGAGTTTATGTCTTCGGAGTCTTGACTTTCATCTGTCCTTGGGAAGTTGGGGCTTTGTCTTCTTTTCTCGTGTCTCTTTTTACTTTACGGACTACTCCTCCGTATATTATTTTCAAAAATATCTCCGGAAATTTAAGAAGCACAGGTCAAGTTTTTCAGTTATTAAAACTTGAATAATCTCAACACAAAATTAGGTAAATATTGTTTGCTTTTACAAAATAATTAATTTCGGATCTCATAGATAGTTTGTTTCATCTGAACGGCCATTAGCAAATGACCGACAAGTAAAGTTTACAATTTAGGTCAATGTTAAATTTAACTGTAATTAGACAATCGGTGTCATGATTCTATTGAATTGAAGATGGACTAATATCTGAACAAGTGAATTGTATAGGTTATGATAACTGAAATTGATAGAATTTAAATTGAACTGAACTGAAATCACTGTACGAAACTGAAACTGAACTGAAATATAAAAAAAAACTTAATTTAATAGAATTAAATGGAATATAAATCATTTAAATAAAATTGAACTAATCCAAAATTGATATAACATAAGTTAAGATGAGTATTTGACCCAAATTTTTGTGTGAATTAAATTTCCAACTCAATTTTTAGTGAAAATAGTATTCCCCCTCTCTAATTGAAAGTGAAAAATACACTTCTCTCTAAGAAAATTAGTGAATTTTTTTTTTTTAAATTGAGTTAAATTAAAATTATGACTATAAAAAACTAACTAAGCTAAATTGTTTTTACTATATTCAATTAATTTGGGTACAATATGAAATCAATTGAATTGTATTGGTTTATGAATTAATCATACTGAACTGAACAGAAATAAAAAAAACTAATTGAACTGTATGAGTATAACCAAAACTAAACTCTTGAACTGTTTGACGGCTCTACCTACAAGGCGTAATTAAAACATTAAATACTTGATGCATAGTTACTAGTTAGTGCATTGGTAGGTGTGAACATGTAGGTTAAGATGCTTGTTAATTTGTTATAAATGGATGAGTTGCCAACAAATCGTAAATGTAAAAATAAAGTCACAATCACTTCTGTAGACACCTACATTCGTCCCCGCATTTAGGCCAATGATAAATATATACTACATCGCTTAACAGTTCAATCTTGGGAGGAGTGCAAAGGTCATGTCTAAGATTATCCTGAAATTCCTAAAAATTCCTTTAAATGCAAAAATCCCAAAAATAAGTCAAAAACATTTTTAATAAAAAAATATTTTTCCTTAATTTTCCGTTTTTTTCTAGAATTTGTTCATATTTTTTTCTAATAATATTTCGGCTTTCCAGTATAAGAAAACACCCTTTCCGTAAAATGAAACCAAAAGGCTTACAACTTGTTTGGATAGGATTTATGGAAGGAAAGGGAGGGGAAGAAAAAGAGAAGAAGGGGAGGTGAAGGAAGGGGAGGGAATAGAAATTCAATTTGCTTCATTTGGATAGGAAAGGAAAAGAAGAGAGAGTGAGGGAGTTACCAATAAAATAGCAGTGAAGATAAGTGATGGTGGTCCATTCCAAAACAAAGGAGAGGGAAAAGACGGATTTGTGGTGGTGGAGGCGAAGGAGAAAGGTTATGCTGTAATTTTCCTTCCAAATCTTTTTTATTTTGGAAGGAATTGTTGCTCAATGATAGAAGGGAACAAATTTCTTTCATTTCTCTTCCTCCCAGTTCCCTTGTATCCCTTTTTTGCTATCCAAACGGAGGAACCTTCATTCCTTCCTTTCCCTCCATTTTTATGTATCCAAACAAGTTGTTAAAGAGTAAGGAAAGACCTTGGAGAGAAAGAAAAAGATGAAGAGAATATGCTATATACTTCATAATCCCACCAAAAGGATTGGGGGAGAAAATCTCCAAGGAGGGAATTTCTGGTGCCATCTGCAAACGACAGATGCCCTGCGTAGTTGCGCACAACACCGGAACTTATTCTGGAAATTTTCCCTATAAATACCCCCCATTTCCACCCATTTTGAAGAGAAAAGGGGATGGATCACAAAAAATCATCATACAATTGCTCCACAAAATTTGCTTCTTTAGTTTTATTTACTTAGCTTTCTTTTTTTCTCAAAAACAAGTCAAATTTCCATCAAAATACCACCACAAAAACCCCCACAAAATCATCTTCAACCCGCACAAACAAAACACACAAAAAGAGCTTCTTATTTTTATGTTCACTTTTATTTTACTTTTCAATCTTTCCTTCAGTTTCTTTTTTATTATTATCATCAATATTTCGGGTTATTATTTTGGGTTTCGGACATAAGCAGGCAAGATATTTTGATAATCATAATCATAATCTTCACGTTTTCTCAGTTATTATTCTCTTATTATTTTCAGCATCATCCAAGTTAGATCTCTAAATCGCCTCTTCACCTTTTATATATCTTTTAATCCATGATATACTGATTAATGAAGGCTTCGTATATTATAAAATGATGTAGAAAGAATCATGTTCTAAACTTTTCTTTTGTAAATAGCATGATGACATGTTGTTTTAGCTTTTCTTTTAAAAAGCATGATAATTTGTATGTTTTAGTTTTTATGGGCATGGTGACATGTATTTAAAGCTTAGTTTTATGAACATGATTTTAAAGTTTCTTGCAAATGACATGATTACATGTGCTTTAAAGCTTTCACATCATGTCTTTAATCGCTTTCCTTATTATGTGCTATCACATAAAGTCACATAAATTTTCAGACTTGAATCTTGAATAGGTCTTTAATATGACATTAAGTAAAGTGGTCATCTCTTAGAAAATAAAGTGTGCATTAAATAAAACTTGCCTATTAAGCAATTGGTGTATTTATAAGGACATTAACATTGTTGTAATGTTACTTGATATCATGATGACGAAGTTACAATGAGATCTAGTAGAGGCCACTAGATGTGGAGGGACTTTCACACTTAATGTCCTTACCCTCCTCCACAACATTAGTACAAAAAATCACATTTGTTGCGTATCATTTATTGTGATTATTTATACTGCGCAGCAAATGAGTTAGATTTTTTTATTTTTATATAATGTATCAATATTATTTTCTCCGGTTGTAATATTATCAGATCGAAGCAAATAAAGAAATCAAACACCCACTTAAATGCAGCCCAAGCCCAATACGTCTCCATATATAGGCTACCTCTCATTTCTAATCCCTAGACCTAAAATCAACTCTACTCATCAACTCTCTTATCTCTCTACTAAACTCTCCATCTCTACTCGACTCTCTCTCCATCTCCACTCAAATCCATCTTTACACAACTCTTTGATCTGTCTTTCTCCCTCAATCACTTTCTAAAATGGTCTCACACTTTCTCTTTATCACTCGCGTCCCTCTCCATTCGACACAGAAACAAGATAAGATATTTTTTTTCCTTTTTTTTTCTTTTTTTATTCTTATCATTATTATTTTGAATTTGCATTTTGTTCATTGATGGTTTGTTTTTGATTTATTTTGTTTGACGCGATTTTGGGCAACTTTTTGATCGATTATGAAGGTGGACACGTCATTGCCCCTAGACAAGTCATTACCTCAAAGTGATCAAAGCATCAAGTCCGTAGTCCTTGAGCATACCTTTCTCCTCCGGATTCGGTGCCGAAAGTCATTCATCACAAACTGATCCGAAGCCATTACACATGATTAACGCAAAGACACAAAAATTCTAGATATTGTTTGAGGGTTTACGAAGCTAATCACTTGAAGGTCGATTGGTTATGATCGAATGGGGGTCATGGACAAAGAAGCATGTATATTAAGACAAAGTTGCCAAAAATATACAAAAAGGGGTGCCACAGCGCTGGACGAGCGCCTAAGTGTTAGGCGCCCTGGCGATGGGCCCCCTTTTCCTCCTCTTTTTTGTTTTATGCTCTCATCTCGATCCTTGTGCACACCTACCTCGATAATGTGCCTAATTCACATATTTCTAGTCTGCGCCTTTCATTTTTGGTTATTTTTTTCGAGGGGTAGGTCGGTACCTTCCCGTAAGTCAAATTAACAAGAAGTCAAAGTCAAGTAAATAGAATAAAGTCGATGTAGCAGTTGAGTCAACGAAGTAAAAATTTAGAATATACGATAATTGAGTCAAATATACATCAATAAAGTCAATAAAATCAAAGTTAACATTTAGGCATGCATACACCCCAAAACGAGAAAGCTGGTCTCCTAAGTTGCAGGATCCCGATTCGTCGACGGAGCATTGATGCAGGAAATCGTAGACCTCTAAAAAAATAAACCAAACAACACTAACTAATATATCTAGGGAAGTGGGGATCGAATCCAAAGGGAAGAATTGAAACACTACTAGTACTAAAAAGTTTAAACTGTAAAACGAGACTTGGTTATGATTAATTATTAACTAAAAAACTGATAACGAAATTAAACTAAGAATTGACTCAAATCGATTAAAACCTAGGGCAATCGATTCACCATGAACAATTATTTAATTTATAAAACATAAACCAATCAATTCCACAAAATTCATTAAACTAGGGCACACTAATTCTCTCGAACTTGACTCCCTCAAAACTCCTCTACCGGCTCTCGCTCGCATAGACTCATTTTGCCTATTACTCAGTGGTCTTATTGTGGTAATCTTACCTCTCGGCCCCAATTTCGACAATTACCAAACTTATAACTAAATCTGCACACAATTTAATTGCAATCAATAGAAATCAATAATAGGAATTTAATTACTAATCAGGAACTAATCGATTGATATAAAACTAGTGCATTAATGAGTTCATGGATCCCCTAAACCCTAGAAAATAAATTACTCACTCATGATTATAAAAACTATATTAATAAACAAAGTTAAATTCACGATCATAAACAAATAAGAATAATAATTAACTAAATAAACAGTCATAAACTAATTAACATGAACTAATAAAACTAATAAACATGAAGTATAAATAATTGACAAAGAAAGAGAAAAAAATTACCAAACTTGAATGGAAGATAAACTTGAATTGAATTGAGAATTCTTCAACAAAATAAACTAATCTAACCTAATCTAGAGAGACAAAGAAATTAAGAGAGCTAATTAGGATTCTAAAACTCGAAAAACTAATAATGAAAAGTATCCCCCGTGCTCCTAGGAAATCGTGCCTTAAATACAAGCCTAGTGGACTTTTTTATAATTGATTACGCAAAAAGTCGATCTCCATGCAAAATAGCCAAAAAACGTGACCTGCGCCCGCATCATGAGACAGGAGCTTCCGGAATTCCAGTGTCATTTTGAAATTGACAATAGAACTAAGTTCACCCCATCCTAACAAATATTGCAATGATAACTCCAGATAACATCCGAAAACACATGGATCAAGGCCAACCAATAAAAGCATCCAATTACTATCCTTCCTAAATACGATTCAAACAAAACCAACCAAGCAAGTTTAATGGATCGATGGCTAGAATAGCTCATGGGTCGTCACTCCACACATCTTGTATTGAGCTTATATCAATGATGCTCTAACCCTCACCTCCCAACCAAAGATGGAATGCAAATGCAAAGTGTGTTTAAATGCAAATTTTAGGAACCCAAATCCCACATCTCACACCCTCATGCAAGTGTTTAAAGGGTATCCATTCATCCTAAAGTCGACTCGAAATGCAATTAATACTCTACGACCTTGACAAAAGATTCACTTCACAATAACCATAGTATGTGCACGAAGATCAGAAAGGACTTTTATAAGCTTGTAACTTGGCTAGGGTGATGGGGAGGATAAATTTGGGACTCAACAATGTACTTGATGGAATGATGTCACTGCAGTAAGTGTGAGCAAGATACCCAAAATAAGGAGCCAAGAAGGCCATAATGTGGTGCAATTCGGGGTATACGCATATAAAATCGAAGAAAATCGCCTACAACTACAAAGCATATCAACAACTTTCCAAAAACCAATTCTAACCAAATCAAACCAAACTTTTCTTTAATTAACATCAACTCCATAATTCTCATAAAACAACAAAACAACCAACTCTATCACAAACTCTAAATTTCTTTCTTTCTTTTGAATCTACTTTTGAACTTTGAAATTTCATTCATTTCACTTTTTTTCATACTTTATTCAACTTTCGAACTTATTATGCTTTTATTATTTTTCTTACTTTTCATGCATAGTAAAACTCTAGGTTCATAACTCTTAATGATTTGTCCTTGTTTACTTAAATAGACAATAAAAAAAATCTCACACATACATAACTAGGCCATATATAGAATATAATTTGTCAATTAACTTACTACAGCCTAGGCGTTGGTATGCAGAGCCTTAATGTGAAACCTGTTCAAAAACCTCACGCAACAGCAATTCCAACAAATTCTCACCAACAATCCTCCAATAACACAGACAAATGCATCACAACACCACAAGTAACTCAACAAATCCCCCAAGCCAAGCTTGGGCATACATCATAATCAAGGAAGCACGACTAAATAAAGTTGTAATGTGGCTAAAAATACAAATAAAGGATAAAAAACTCAAAAACATAGGATCAAGGGAAAATATGAGACGGAATGCCTAAAATATGAAATTATGGAGGCTCTAAAAGAAATAAAGGTCTTTTATCATGCACAACATGCACAAAACCACAACTAAAGCTACTAGAATCCAATGTCAAATCCAAAACCATAATTGCACCAGGAACTAAGCACATATGAAAGATATAAGAAAAACAATATAAACAAAGTGGCTAAAATCCTCCCGTTAAAACATTTCAACTCTAAGACCTAAGCAAAGGTTGAAAGAGTTGACCAGTACAAGGAATTATAGCAATAAAAGATCAAGTCATGGCCAGCAAATCACACATGTGAATTCATCCGCAGTCAAGAGTCATAAAGTTTTAAAAAATAGCATAAAGGGTACATGAATAGTCAAGTTCTCAAATAAACTCAAGTTGGCACAAACAATTAGCTAATTAATCAAAAACTATCTCTAGAACTAAACTAAGAAAACAGTACAATCTTTTTGTTTTGCAAGTAAACTCCCGCTCCTAGTGAACAATACAAACCAAACAACGATCCTAAGAAAGCAACAAAAACTAATCTAAGAAAGCTGTAAAACATACCTCCCCCAAGCTAAACATTGTCCCGTCCCGGGACACATTAACATGAAGCATCAATGAGGGGATAGAAAGCTCGGGTTGCCTCCCGATAAGCGTTGGTTTGTAATGGTCCTGCACGACCTAGTACTACTAGAATCAATCAGAAGAATTCAATGCCTTGAGAAGCTTATCAAATGCTCCTGCAAACATTTCACTAAGCACTACATATGGATCAGATACCAACTCATTTACTCTCACAAAAATCAAATTGTTAGCAGAAAAATAATAAATAAAAGAGAAAGAAGAATAGGACGAAAAAGTGTTGGGAGAAAATAGATAAGAATAAGAAAGAATACGAGGAATGGAAGAAAGAATATAATTACCTTTAATTTCCTCTACTACCAAGATTAAATTCATAATTCCATCATGAGGGTTAACTTTACCATTATTTTCATCTAGCAGTACGTCTTTTTATTAGTTCACCCTCGTCAATGAGCATGTCAACATAAGAGTTTATAGCAAATAATTCCGTAATCAACAGTTTTTCAACTGATGATTTGGAAATTAAAAATTGTTTCTCCATAGGGACATCAATTGTTAGATCATCAGTTTTTTCATTCGCACCATCATCATCAGTGACAAGAGCCGAACAACATTTCATATCTAATGAACTAGCATTCATACTCAATCCATCATCATCATCATCATTCATTTTCTATGTTATAATCATCAATTTGTTGCTGCTCTATTGACAACCGAATAAGGCATGATTGTTGTTCAATTAATCTTTGTTCCTCCCTTATTTCCTCTAATTGCTTAGCAAGTTCCATAACATCATGCTTAATTTCTCTCAAATCATTAAGATATTCCACATATTTATAGGATGTTACAAATTGAGGATTATGTAAATCACACTGATGAAGATGAGTATAATTAACATGCATATAAGACTCTTGATTAGGACAACAAGTAATATCATGGCCATGAGAGTTACACCGATAACAGTAGTAATGAGGGGGATATTTAGTATAGGGAGTATAATTAGAAAAATTATCTACAGCTGGTTTAACATTTGATACCATCTCCTCCTCATCGGTTTCTCTAGCTAACTCCTGAATCGAATCCCACCCTTCTTCTGGGGTATTTCTCATGAATTTATAATTACTTATAGCTTCCAACGCCAATTTTGTATTAATTTTCGAATTTTCATATATAATCATGCACAATTCATATTGAGAAAATTAATGATAAGGGCCAAGTGCATCCCTAAGTCTATACATATATTTCAGAAATATTTTCTAATCATGTTGGCATAAATGGAAAGGTACCATCATTTTTTTAGAGAGAGGAAAGAAAAGAAAAGGGATAAAAAAAAATTAAAAAGGAAAAAAGAAAAAATAAGAAGAAAAAGAAAAAAGAACAAAAAAACGGAAACAAAGGGAAAAAACAAAAACGAATAAAACAAATAAAAAGAAATGAAAAAAAACAATTTAAACCCGACTAGTAGAGTTAAACAATTGCTTCCCCGGCAACAACGCCAAAGTTTGATGCAGACTATCGCACACCTCTCAAAAATAAACCAAACAACACTAACTAATATAACTAGGGAAGTGGGAATCGAATCCACAGGGAAGTAATCAAACACTACTAGTACTAAAAAGTTTAAACTGTAAAAAGGGCCTTGGTTATGATTAATTATTAACTAAAAAACTAATAACGAAATTAAACTAAGAATTGACTAAAAACTAGGGCAATCGGTTCACTATGAACAATTAACTAATTTATAAAACATAAATCAATCAATTCCACAAAATTCATTAAACTAGGCATACTAATTCTCTCGAATTTAGACCCCCTCAAAACTTTTGCTTTGTTTTTTGACCGCAACATATGTCAGAGAAGCAAAAGGATAAAAACTTTATGCTGCGGTCATTACCAAACTTTATGCTGCGGTCATCTAAATAACCGCAACATATAGTCCAATTCCCACCAATTTTTTGAGACTTTATGCTTCGGTTTTTTAAAATGCTCCGCAACATAAATTTTTTTACAACCAAGATTTAAGACTTTATGCTGCGGTTATTGTGTATGAGCGCAACATAAAGTCATTTTCCCACCATTTTTTTGTACTTTATGCTTCGTTTTTGTTACATTATATGACCGCATTAAAAAGATTATATATATATATATATATATTTAATATCCACATATGCAATTGCTAATAAGAATATTATTAAGACTAATATATCATTATTAATTATGTTATCTATTATTAATATATTAATCATTTAATATATATTAAATTAGATAATAAATTATATATAGCTAATTAAAAACAAAGATAATAATATTATCAATAATAATACAATATATAACGTACAAATTAAACATGCATACATATATATGTTACTCAACCTACATAATATAATTTGAGTCACTATCGAATTCTTGTACATCATCATGACCCAAGCTCCTTGAATTGTTTCAGTACAAACAATACAAAGTGATAAAACTAGCTAACTTCAACAATTTCTTGAACGACTCAACAACACTGTAAAACAGCAACACAATAACACTGTAAAACAACAAGCAACAAACAACAGAATAAAAAAACATAACAAAAGCAGCAGCAGCAAAAGAAAACAGCAGCAAGCAGCATGAGGAAAATAAAAGAGTAGCATGAGGAAAATAAAACAGTAGCAGCTGAAAAACCTTCTCATGCTGATAATGCTCAGATATCGGAGGAGACTAACAAAGAAGAGAAACTTGAGGACAATGAATTGACAACCGCACAAGAAACTTGAGGCTAAATCCAGTCCCTACTTTTCAGTAGCTTAATTACAAGGCTAAAGATACCATAGTGCACCATTAACGTCCAAAGATAGGAAGCATTGCAATCACACACAAAAAAAAATATAACCTTATATAAATCAGCTCTAATCTTTCAGCACTATCATTATGACGATGCCTGTAAAAACGTACTTGCACTATACATGATAACTTGATATGGCACCTCAATTTTGCACAAATTACAACACCACCATTATGCCAATGTTGTCAATGCCTCCAAAGACGCGCTCGCTCTATACATGGTAAGGCAAATCATATATGCACACAACTTTATCCCTTCATTAATAGAGAGGCTAATTCAACTACCCCAATCCTTGCATACCATAAGCATGAATCCATAGAGAACAAACTAGATACTCAATAACATAACCTCTAAGCTAACATAAGATGATTCTTGCTGCCTGTAAAATTCCACATTTGCATACCATAATAAACCCAAAAATAGCTAAAACAACAAACCTAAAAACCCAACTAAATGAAAGAAGTTTAACACAAACAAACAGCAAAAATGATATTAAAAGATGTACCTTTAGAAGGGTAGATTTTCCACAACCATTAGGACCAAGAAGCATCCATAATTGGCTAGAAGGTATCTGAATTGAGCAATTCTTAAGTATTGGCAAAATTCCACCTTGCTTTGTTTTAATGGAGAAATTCAGGTTTGACCCCATATTGCATAATTTCAGCACTAAGATTACTGTAACTTAGGAAATGTAGAACACAAAAAACCCATCGAAAATCAGAAGAAAGTAATAGTATTGAACAAGAAAGTAGAGAATATGAGAGATTTGTGAATGCATGCAAAGTGTTCGATGAAATGTCAAAGAGAAAGCAAAGATGGTAACCTTGTAGTAGAGTGTAGTGGAGGAATGGCAGGTGCTGGAGCTGGAGTGCATGGAAATCCAGCATTGGAGAAGTTTTGTAAAAAGAAAATCCGCAAGTTTTATAAAAAGCAATAAAACTCCCAATTTCCATGAATTGGAAACAATATAATTTCCTTTGGCTAGACTATTAACAACTTCAAACAATATAATCAATCAGATGTATAGATTGTGAAATATGATCAAAATAGTGGACAATGGTCAAAATTTTCACTTCTAAACTTCTTAATTCTTCACTTTTACTTCTAATATTTCTCCAACTTGTCATGACGTCAAATTTGTTCTAATGAGTTGTAAAATGTCCCTAATTATTTTCCAAATGCTCATCAGTGATCTTTATCTCTCAAGTGCTGAAATTAGGTAGTAAAATCAATCGAAAATTGGCCATTTCCTGCAAAACTTTACAAAGCCACACAAAACACTAAAAGAACACTATTAGCATCAAATTTGACACAAATGAGTCCGGTTACTCCATAAATCATTACTGAATTGGGCAGAAAATAATATAAATATTACACACATCAAGCATCGGTAAGAGTGAAGCCAACCGATAAATACAACTCAGAATGGCTTGGGGTGAACGTCTCACCAGTATCGCCCGGTCCTCCCACTAGTGATGTCGAAGGAATTGACTCTGAAGTTAGCTGCTAAAAGAAGGAACACTCTCGAGCAAGTTGAGAAGCTCTGCTGAACTCATGAGACTCGAGAATATCCTCAAGACGAAGATGGTAAATAGGCCTCTGTTTGAGCTGCCTCCTGAGAAGTAGAGGCCCTAGCCATTCCCCAAGGTTCGCCGTAACTCGGCTCTCACGCTTGAAATGTGAGGAAAAGATTATTAAAATTCAAAAATAAAATTAAAATAGCGAAATAATTTTCTATGAGAATTATGAAGGTGGATAAGTCATTACCCCTGTGTCCTTGCTTCTGCATGACAACGCCTCCTTCAATTTCTTGGCCTGGTAGTTAACAGTGTCTATCACCTTCAGCAGGTGAGTTAAGCCTCCCCGAGGCATCAAAACAAAAAAGAGTTAAATTTTCCAAACAATGAGAATTGTGTTAAATAGGGAGCTTACTGACTAACTGAACAGCAGAAGGAAAGGCTTAGATGACGAACTGCTGGCCCACTAGAGCCTGCAGGACGGTCTGCCTATGGATCACCCCGTCAATTTGATAGTCGTAAGTGAAATCAGCATGGGGGAGGTGACCGTCATCGTACGAAGCCTGAAAAGCATGAAAATCAATAGAGATATTCATTAGGGTGAAAAACGAGGGAAAAAAAAGTAAAACTAGCATGGACAAGAAATATGCGAACTTACCATAGCAACCAGGCGACCCGACTTCCCTAGCTGCGGGAGAAGGTCCCTCTGGTAGTCCTTGTCGGGGTAAACAATGGTCTTTTAGGAGAGGAAGGTGTCACAGACAGCTCGTGTCCGTCAACCTGGTCGTACAAAGCTAATGGTGCAAACATTGACTAAGGAGGGTCGTGGGGAACAATGAAATTGTCTAGGCTAACTGCCTCGCGACTTGCTCCATGAGGTACCAAACAGGAGCCTCATAGTCCCAAAAGTACCATCGGTGGAGAGTGAGCTGAGCGGCATAGGTGTGAGCAGGAGGGGTGCCTACTAAATCTACCCCTAGACGGAATTAAACCTGCAAGGATTTGAGATGACAAAAAAATAAGAAAAAATATAAAAAAAAAAAAAGAAAAACATGAAAAAGTAATAATGACTCAAATAAAAGAGAGGAGAAGCATACGTCCTCAACACGAAGCTTGTGCATGATTCGGCACGCCTCGTTGTTCCCCTTGGTCCATCTCCCGGACTTGCACCTCTCCCAACACTTCAGAATCGGATGGACACGTCCCTCGGGGTTGTGGGGAGCCAGGCGGGGCAAGTACTCGATGCCCCATAACTGCAAAACATAGCAGAAATCAGTAAGAAGCTAATCAATTAAGGCACAACCAAGAAGATAGCTAAAATGATTATTACCTCAATAACTTTCTAGAATGAAGCAATGCTGATGCCAGTGTTGCCGTCGATTTGACGACAGGCAGTCCTCATAGAACAGAGAAGGGAGCCATACCCTAAGCCTCCATAGTCGTACTCCTTGACCTTAGAAAGGTCAGACAAAGAAGGGAGAAAGCGAATATGACAACGGGGGTTACCCACCTTGTCAACAGTTGTAGACACCTACATTTGGTCGCACCTGAAGGCCGGTGATCAAAGTGTACCACGTGGTAACAAGTCCAACGGTTAAAAATTGATTGCTTGAAAAGAACGCCTAATTTCGTGTCGAAAGTAAGTCCTTCACCAATTTGGTCTCCACTCCACAATCTATACGGGGGTCCTGCTGCGCGATTAGCGTGTGGGGGTCTCACCTATTAATTTCATTTTCGAAAACATAGAAATAATTTAAGCGTATGAATGTGACAAGATTCGACGAACCTTCTTAAAAGGCTTATTCGGAATATGGTAACTTTATTTATGGAAGTGAATAAGTTGGGTTATGGAAGTGAATTTCATGGTACTTCGTAATATTTCAGAATATGGAAGGAAATTTTGGAGATTCATCGCGGAAAATCCATGGAAGCATGTCTTAAGCGGCGCCCTCGCGCCCAAGCTCGAGCGACCAGGTGCTGGCTGGGCGCTATTGAGCTTGTCCCTGGGCGTCCTAGCGCTCAGCTAGCGCTATGGCGCTCGATGATGTCAGCTGCTCCCCTATATATACCAAATCCTATTCCAGCATTTGAGGCAACTCACAATTTTTGAACCCTAATTCTCTTGATTTTCATGCCTTTTCTCTTCTTCCCCCTAAAAATTCTTTCTAGCCAACCCTAAATCACATTAAAGCATTATTACACAATTTTCATTTCATGTAAATTGGATCTCCAACAAGCGTTCATTACACATAATGACAACAACAACGGCTCAATACCTAGCTAATAATCATCTTATTCCAACACTTTCACTACATGAATGAAAAACGTACTATTCACTGCTATGATCTGTTACTATATCCGTCACTACTGTCATCTAGGTATACAATGTGTGTCGTCTTCTTCTGAATGCTTGAGCGAGTTCAGATTCATCATCGTATCGTCTGCCAATCATTCATCGTCTCAGAATCAGAGAACAAATTCCTCAAAACATCATAGTCCGGAATTCGTTAGGTGGACAAAGGCTTGAAGTGCGGTAGGTAAAGTTTCCTGTAGAAATTGTAGGTCACTGGAGCATCAACTAGGACCTAGCGTGTGTTTTGAACACAGCCCACCATGACGCGATCTCGTTTCAGGCTTGGATAAGATGTGTAGTAAAACCTGGTTTACTTGATAAGATAAGACAAATGGGTCAAACTTAGGGTACTTTTTTCGTATGATTGACTTCGACAAGCTGTATCGGTCATGTACGTTCATACCCCTAACAGAATCCATCCAGCTACACTTAAAAACATAGTCTTGTACTCATTTTTCGCACCAGTTGTAGACACATTTCAATGATGTCATCTAACATTCCATAGTACTCTGAGCCATCTTCACCCGAAACTGAAACACCGTAATTCATAGTGGCTTTTGACGACCGTGACCATACGTATGAAGTTGAAACCACCAACCATGATTGACTGAAAGTTCGAACTCGCTGAAAGGCCCCATAGAAAGCTTGTAGGACATCAAATTCGGTTTAATCGCGATGGACCTGTAGGTACGGTGAAAATGGTAATGGTAAAGTGTAACGGTAAGTCAAACCTATAAACACAAACAGAAAAGGTAATGATTGTTGTTACCCGTATCACGGAACCACTTTGGGAATTCAACTTCAAATTTTTCTTGAACTGCTTCTTTATCCAAAGTCCGATGGGTTGAGAGAAGGTGGTCCTCAAACTTCCTACAAATGAATGATTCCAACTCAAGCTCCAAAAATGAAAACTAGTTGTTGACATGCTATGAATATACATGTAACAATTTTGTCCTAACCTTTCATAGTCACCCAAAATGCCGCAGTTGGACAGCACAAAAAGTGTGCATGTTGGAGTTCTTTCTGATCTAGAAATCTTGACTTCCCTTGATTTGTAACACGACCTGTGTCGACTGTGATAGTTCTGGAACATCATTGTTGTGTATGTCACTGTCAATATCAGGGTTGACATTCCGACCTAGATCTTCTTGTTTTTGTGTCAAACTTGTAGTCAAAGTAATGCGAGCAAAAGTTTGCAACCTCTTCAGTTAGGTAAGCGTTGCATATTGAACCTTCAACAGGGCTTTATTCCCAATTTTCCGTTTCAAGTGATTTAGAAAACCTGAAATTAATATTAAACAACAGTAATTACGTTTAACCAAACGTTTATAAATGAAACATGATAATTATGTTTGAATTCTCTGGCTACAACCTTTCAAATGGATACATCCATCGATATTGAACAGTCCACACAACTTCGCTTCAATTGGCAAATGTATCGGTAAAGTTCCATTGAGTTGAAAATGAAGGAGGGAAAATCTTCTCTAGCTTGCAAATTATCTCCGCAATGTTTCTCCAATCGTCCATGTCACTTACTGTAATAGTGTAGCAACATATATCTCGAAAGAATTGACTTATCTCTGTGAGCATTCCATACATGAATGGGCAAAATTCTTTAAGAGCAACAGGAACAACCTTTCCATGAAAACATGACAGTCATGACTTTTTCTTCCTACTAGTTTACAACCTTGTAAATCAACAATCTGCTCAATTAGAAGCGTACCCATCAGGAAATCGCAACTGCTTCACCCACTCACACAAAACCTTCCTTGTGCTCTATCAAGAGTGTAAGGTGCCTTTGGCATGACATCTTTCCTTGATCGTCTTTTTGTAGATGAAGCTGAGGACGTTTACAATGAGCCTGGATGTCTAATCTAGCGGAGCCGTGTCAGAAGTTTTTCCCTTGACTCCATATAGTTTGAATTAGTTGTTCAAAAAAGTTCTTCCATGTGCATCCACATCTAGGTTATGGCGAACGAGAGATGTTTCCAATAAGGCAGCCCAAAATATGCTTTGCTTTGTCCAACCTTTTTTGGCCTTTTTGACTTGTTAAGTGCTCGGGACCATCAACTGCCTTGGAAGGTCTTTCACACATTCCCAAAGCTCATCACCTGACATGAGATGTGGGAGGATCGCCTTTCTCAACTATATTCTTACAGAAAGCTGTCTTGCTTTCCTTGAAAGGGTGATCTGGAGATAGGAATTTCCTATGGCAATCAAACCATGTTACCTTACCACTGTTGCTTAACCAAAATGCCTGGCTTTTCTCCATGCAGTAAGGACAAGCTTTCTTACCGGCTGTAGACCACCCAGACATCATAAACCGTAAGCTGGAAAGTCACCAATGGTCCACAAGATGGTGCTCGAAGAGTGAAATTTTGTTTTTTTGAAAGTGTACGTAGTTGCACCAATGTCCCACAATTGTTTCAACTCTTCAATTAAGGCTGCATGTAAACATCTAAGTTTCCCTTTGGATTGTTTGGAACCGGGAATAATCAAAGAAAGGAACATAAAACTCCTTTCATACACATGGAGGGAGGCAAGTTGTAAGGGGTTAAATAACAGCCAACAAGAATAATATACAGCCAAATTTACCATGAGGATCAAACCATCTGTACACAACCCAACGCGAACATTACGAGGTTCAGATGCAAACCGTTAGAGCATCTATCTAATTGTTTCCAAGCGTCACTGTCGCTAGGGTGTGCCATTGTGCCTTGCTGTCGGGATTCTTTGCATGCCATGCCATTTCCTCTGCAACGTCCTTGTTGCAAACATTCTTTGCAATCGAGGAGTAATGGGGAGGTAAGTGAGAACATTCAAAGGCACATCGTTCCCTACAGAAGTCTTCTTGTATCCGTCGCTGCCACAACCGTACACGTAGAAGCGTTGGCATCCTGTTTCCAACACAAACATGCAACCTCTCGGGCAGATCAATTTTTGCACAGGCATCTCCAACCCCTGAACAAATCTTCTTCACCTCGTAGAAGGTCTCGCCTATGTAGGTGTTCTTTGGAGCCGACTCACTGAACAAAGAGGCAATAGCATCGACACACTATGTGGCAATTATTACTGATTTCAAGCTAGTGATTTTAGAGGCATCTCCAACCTAGAAATTAAACTCCCTTCAACCACAAGGTTGCTCAGAAAGCCTTAAGCATATCAAGGAACTGTTTGGCTTGAGCATGGTTCCTCCTCTACATCTTGGGCCTGGTCATCACCCCCTTGATCTTGGTTATGTCCTAGAGCATCCAAAACCATGTCACGGTATTCATTGGATTTCCCTTCGGAGGGTCAGGAAAGCCTTCTCCATGGTTCATCCATCATAGTAATTCGGTGTGAAACCTTGCGATACAATGCAGTTTCATCGTTTCCGGGTCATGGATACGTAAATTCTTGCATTTCACACAAGGACACCTAACTTCATTTGGGTTAGAAGTCTGTGGATGATCTTTACAATATTGAAGGAATTCATCAACTCCTTCTTGGAAAGCACGATTTAAAGAGTACCCATCCAACCTATGATACATCCAACTACGATCCTTTCGTTTCAATTGATAACTTCTACACAAGTCACATATAGGCAATAGTTTAGTGAAATATAATTATTGTTAATGTCTAGCATTGTCATTATTATGACAATTACAGCACAAAAGCAATTTTTTAGATGTAAACTTAAAAGTAGAGCTTCAGATGTAAGAACATTTTCGGCCTATCCAACTATTTCAAGAAAGCAATTGCAAACTGTCCTAAGTGTATCACAATATTGTCCTAGGAATTTGAAATCAAAATTTACATACCACTACCAATATACCACAGTATAGTCCCAATCCTAACTCCGTTTCAGCTAGCTTGGACGAAAAGACAAAATCATAGCACAAGTTGTAAAAACACCTCAAGTAAATTTCTTCGAAAAACAAACGAAAACTGGATATTCTGAATCAATTGCTCTAAAATCATTTCAATATTACTTATCTGAGAGTTTACATCAGTTAATTTCTGATCAAAAACATGGATTAAACTCATGCAATAAGTTATAGGATTCAACATTTTTCATAGATAATCAACAACTAACAAAATCATCATATTTAATTAATTTAAAATTACAAAAAGAGTTAAAATAAACAATTTTGATAGTTAACGAATTACATATGATAAACACCTTAACGAATTACATATGCATAAAAATCAAAAAACTGACAAAGCAAACACCTTAGCGACATTACATAGTTAGCGAATTACATATGCATTATTGCGGAATGAAAGAATCAAGTTCGATGTACTAATTTTATAATTCATTGAAAACCAACTATGTTTTCCAGTTGAGTTATTCTGCGAAGATTATCTTGAGGCTGTTAACTGAAGTAGGGGTTTAGGGACCTAATATCCGTTGTTTAAGACCAGTAACCATAAAAGAAAGAGTTCTTTAATATGTACAATTTTGAAAGTACTGTCACCACTTACATACTAGTATACTACTGAATTTGGAAGACTGTAATACGAATTCAGGAAGACTGTAATGCAGAATTTGTGGCGAAGGCAGTACGAAGTATAAACTAATTCTGTAATAATGGTTTGAGGCATAACATAATATATACGAAGTATATCATTGACTCCGCAGTTGATAAACAATTGCAATTACTCTCCTAAAATCAAATGGGCAACTTTGTTTCGCTCAACAAACTAATTAGCCTAACTGAATAGATTGGTATGTTCTAGCCAAAAGTAAGGGTACACACAGTAATCACATAGCAATGGCATATTTAACATATTTAAAACAGCAAGTGCAGTATGGGCAAACACAACATAGGGCAGAGCATCAAGTTTAATACTCCATATCATTGTAGCAAATCCATATGATATCAAGCTACATGAGAAAGGACTGACCCTCCGACCTCACAAAGTCACTACCGTCAGAGCATCCACAAAGTCAGATGACTGGTTTTATGTCAGACCACATGAGTTTCTAGTTGAATTAAATTCACTCCAAATTGCATCTAAAAGTCTAATGTACTAAAGATTAAATAAGTAGACAACTGATATCCTAAAATTATTTTGAAAATGTAAATATTATACTAATGTCATTCTTAACATCAATTAAACTTGCTATTCATTTCATAACTAAACCTAAAGTACAGGTGATCTTAATAAACCTCTTTCCCAACTATATAATATCACCTTCGGCTACTACAATTCATACGCCAATACGTTGAGCCACCTAATGAACTTACAATATTAACCATTCTTGAAGCGAGAAAATAGCACTACTACACAACATTATCCTAAGTCTCATACAATCATAGCGATACAATCGCAACATAACCCAAAAGGACTATTAGTACAATTCAATCAAACAACTCAAAAAATTAGCATACAACATCTAATATCATAACCATCAAAATTGCCATCCAACAACAGCAAGAAGAAACAACATTCGTGGTTATAATGAACCGATTTCGTATTGTGATTCTAAAAATAGTCCATTATTTTTTAATAGGATTAATGTAATAAGTAAAACCTGATAATACTATTGGTAAAAACAAATTATCTAATGATAAGAAATCACAGATATATTTAAAACATTATACTAACACAACTCTAATGTCTATACCACACAAAAGATAAGGGGATATAAAAAAAAATATGTATCAGTCATTTTAATGTTACATGACCCTAATTTAGGAATCAAATGTCATATAAATATGGTGATTTCAAAGAACATTAAAGAAACAAACAAAAGCAAGTTTAGTGGAAAAAAGTGAGAAAACTCAGATATAATTGTTCCCATATTTTTACTTTGAAACATAAAAATGAAGGTAACATTAGTATTATTTCTTGGCTTGGTTATCTGCATGGGGATGATAACAATAATAAATGGTTGCAACTGCAAGTGCAGAACAAGAACCAAAAACATTGATCCATGCACAAGCCAAGTTTTCCGATCCACGAATGAGTATGAACGGGTTGCTCTAAAATCGAAGGTTGCGAAAGAGAACCAGGTTCCCCCTGATTCTTGGTTTGTAGCCTATGTAGAGACAAATACAAACGAGGTGCAAATTCATACATTTTGTACCCTTCTCTAAAATAATTTAACATGATAAACCCGCATTTGTATGATAAATGTATGATAATTCGTACATTTGTTCAAATAATTCATTAACATTTGTTCAACTATGTTGTGTCAAAGCTGTAATTCAATTGCAATAATCATTGTAACATGATAATCAGCTTAATATATGAATAAACGGATATCCAACTAGAAAATCTATCATTTGTTCAATACTTCGCTTTCCTTTCAGTAAATCAGTCCAATACAACAATGGAGGAATATATAACATCAAATTGCCATCCAACAAGAGAAACAACATTCGTAAAGGTAGAGAAAAATACAATAATTTGACAGGAATAACTTGACCCAGAACAAAAATCACAAATTACAGTCTAATTGAATCACAAATTCATTCAACCGACAAATTACGAACCTTAACAATCACAAACTACTGACATACACAGAAATCAAACATTAACAATTATTACAAAAACAACAGAAATTCTCATATGATCATTAAAATTAAAGAAAAGATATTACCAAAGGAAGAATACGAGAACGTTGATGATGAGTGTTTCCGACGCAAAACGAACTTGAAGGAAGATAACGAATTTCGTCACAGTTGCGCTAGATTTGATTGAACCGACGGGAGAAGGGTTTGGGTGGCAAAGAAGAATCAGAGGAAGAAGAAGGAGAATGGCGGTTTGGGTGGTGCGGGGGTTTCGTCCTAGAATGGCGGTTTGTCAACTTTGGGTGGTTGTGACTTGTGACGGAATTTTTGAGGAAAGTGGGTCGAAGAAGAAGAAGGTAAGAAGAAGGAGGGAGGGAGAAGAAGGGTCGAGCCGCCGACTAAGGGAGTAATGAGAGGGAGTGTAGAGGGAGTAGGTTTGAGGGAAGAAGAAGGAGTTAGGGTTTTGTTTTTTTTTTTTTTTTCCGCGACAAAATAACAATTAAACAGCCAAATTAATTCTGTGGATTTTCCGACGGAATTTCCGACGGAATTTAGTCCGTCGCAAAATTCGCCGGAAAATTCCGTCGCAAAATATAACTTTTCGTCACAATTTCTAATTTTGTAAGCACCTTAGGAAAATACCGACGGAAAATTCCGTCGCAATCGTAATAATCCGTCGCAAATTCCGTCGCTGATAAGCTTTTCTGTAGTGTCTAAACACCTTATCATTATCATCATCCATCATTCATCATCATCACATCATAAATAATAATAATCATAATAATTAATAAAATAATAATAATAATAATAATAATAATAATTATTATTATTATTATTATTATTATTATTATTATTATTATTATTATTATTATTATTATTATTATTATCATCATCATCATCATCATCTCATTATTATTATCGCTCTTATTCAAGCATTCGAATCAAGAAGTTGTTTCGACTATCGCACGGAAGGTACTTCAAGTGTGGCCGAAATCATCAACAACATCATCTTGAGTTCTTCAAATATGCGTTAGTTTATGTGATTTATCTCTTTCTTAGAAAATCGACATGTGTGGATAAATTCATGAAACATTAACAATTATGCCTCGGTTTTCAATTAAAGTCAATCTGAGGTAGAAACATAAACTAGGTTGTTTATGGGATTTTGAATGCTACATGTTTATTGCTTTTAATCACCTAGATTTCATGTTTAGTTACAAGACTTGAAAGCATGTTATCACATAAAGTAAAGATAAATCTTGCAAATTGGCTTAAGGATTCTTAATCTTGATTAATTCTAAAGCGATCACCCACCTACATGTGTGCATTAATTGAAACCCACCTAGTAACATTTCTATGTGTTTTAGGATTAAAGCAGAACTATCGATGCTATAATTTGATATTATGATTATGAAATTATATATGTGACCAAGTAGAGGCCGCTATACGCGGTGGGACAATTGTGAACTACTTTTGTTCTCATCATCGTCCCCGAATCCACAGATATGAGACCTTCTTATCCTTGGCTGTCAAATTGACTCTGGGCTAGACCTAATGGGGACGCGTGAGCTCCTGAAAAGAGCACGATCACTACAAGAAAATAATGCAAATTAAAACGCTTTTGATGAGACGCTTTTGGAAAGAGTCGTTAGGCACTAAAAACTAAAAAACAAATTTGGAGACTGATTTGTGTCGGTATGTATGGTGACCAAAAAAAGGGTCCAAATATGGGAATAATGTTTACGTGCGTCATGTGCATGAATTGTAATTTAGGTGGTGCCCTTGAATTTTTAATATTGAAGTAAACTTTTGCTGTATCAGATTCATTCCCACATCCCGCTGATTTCATACCTCGCTCATCCCCATCTTCCCATTAACCAACTGTTACTGAACTAGCACTCTCAACAAATTTTGAAAAAAAAAAAAAAAAAAATCTCACCATCGAACTCTCACAAAACTCTAACTCTCAAAATCGTGTTGTGGAATCAAAGAACTGTAAATCTCTCATCACCTCACAAAATCAATTGTAATTCAGTCTTAGTTTGCTCCCCTAAAATCTCAGTAATTCGTATTGTGGAATCTAACTGTAAATCTCTCATCACCTCACAAAATCAATTCTAATTCAGTCTTAATTTGTTCCTCTACAATCTCAGTAATTCGTCTTGTGGAATCACAGCACTGTAAATATCAGTAATTTTAATTCAGTCTCAATTTGTTCCCCTAAAAATTCAGTAATTCATGCTGTGGAAGCATGCTATAAATCTTCGCCGAAGTTTGTTACAATAGATCTAATTTTTCAGGCAAGTTAAAGTTTTTAGTATTCAGTATTAATTCATTGTAAACTTTACAGATTAATTTGTTGTTTATTGCGTGGCTTTGATTTTTTATAATTAAATTTTCTTGAATTCCATTATGATGTTAGTTCTAATAATTGTATTTTATCATTAGTTGCTCAATGAATTGAAATTCCATATGCATGCATGTAGATTATAGAGGACCTGATTAGTTTTTGTAATATATTTGATCAAGTTGATAAATAGCTAATGTATGCTAACTATGTAATCATAAATCTATACCATCATAATCAAAATAACTAACTTATAATCAGAATTGTGCATTTTATTTCTAGTTAGTTGCTCAGAACTTGATTATTTCATTAGTTTTTGCAATGTATGACTTGATTAATGTTGAACAACTAGTCTTATTATGTAGATTGATTTATGTTTGCAATGGCTATTATGATAATGTTTTTAGAGGGAACGATTGATTTTCGCTGTTTAGTGTTGGATGTAAAATTTGAGTCTAAACTGAAGATAAAATTGTCAGTGCCTTGAATTTTTGAGTTAACAGCCATTTAAATTGAAGTAGTATCTGCTTTTGGTGATTTTGTTTATGTTTTTTTTGGTAAAATGAGTTTGGATTTCAGTTTGTCTATTTAGTCTAAGTATACAGTAACAACCACAACAACATTGAAAACTTGCTTTTTAAATTTAGAGCATTTCAATCTCTTGATCTAAACATATGCCTGATATCAGTCCTCAGACTCCTCACCATAATACCTGGACAAAGGCAACATTGGACCAGCACAGCTAACACACTCTACTAAACTTGCAATCCGAAAACAAATGCTAGGAATTTGCAACACAATTGAATATAGTATATTGTGTAAAATAAGGGTTCTAGAAGGCTTTTTTGGAAAAAATAATGGGCCAAATCCCCTGCGGGAATTTGCCACAGCGTAGAGCTCAAAAAATAGTCAATTTGAAAAACAAAATTGCATCATTCGGACACCCGAGCGCAAAGTTGCATCTGTCACAAAAATGACATTTGAACTATGGGCCATGAGGTAGTATGAACTATGGGATTATGTGAGGAGTTCATAAATTTTAGATTAGCTTGAGTAATTGATTGGTGTTATATGATTTTAGATTAGCCATGAGGTAGTATGAACTATGATTTGTAGGTTTGAAAATTGATCTTATGGTGTTATATTCCACTTTGATTTCCTTTAACTTTTTTTTTTTTTTCTTATTTTCATTGTATACATAGTGCGACTTTTCATTCATTTAAAGGGTTGTTTACAGAGCTGCAGAATTATGGTTGTTTTAGGAATTGATTACTACAGTCCTGTGTGTTTGTTTAGAAATGGTGGCTTACTGCGGACTTATGCCTTTCTGTTTAAGACTTGTTTATGGTGTATTTTGAAGGCTTATTTTGTTGCTGCTTTAAGGACTAATTTTCTTGGGGTTAGGGACTGAGCTTATAGGTTGTTAAGTATATAGGAAGGCTAATAGGGTAACAGATACAAGGAAATATGAATTAACTGAAGAACCCATGACCATTCATGAAGCACAGTTCCTTGCTCTCCAAATGTGATAGATCGGAATTGAGATAGATCGGACTTGTTAATATGCAGTAGCCAAAACTGCTTCCAGGCCATGTTAATACAATAACTGATAAGACATTCAAAAACCAAAGGAATTGTGTTACAGAGAGTACAAGAAGTAGAGCTAGCAGTGACTCTAATGTTGTGGACTAAAACAATCTATTCTTTGTCTTCAACCGACCAGGCATTGCCATATTTCTTCACTTTAGGAAGGGAAAATGTTTTCGTTTTGCATTGATTGTATCATCAACTGCATGATTTTGCATTGATGATGGCTTGATTGTTTCAAAATCGTATTAACTTAAACGATTAAATGTATTTGTTCTATTTCCAAAATAAAAATTCCCTCTCTAATTTCAGTTATTACTTATGTTTTTTTTTTTTTTTCAGCAGCACAACATCTGGTTTAATAGTTAATTCTTACTAGCAGATTTTCGTACAGGTAGCCAATTAGTCCCTTGGTTATTAATTTTTTTCTCTCTCTTTTTTTTTATGGAATCGTTTTTTCTTTTCATTTTTATCTTTTTCCTGCTTATTTTTGCATTTATAATATTTTATTGGAGGAAAGTTGTACTCTTTTTATTTGAATGAAAATGACCTATAACATCATGTGTATGTGTTTGGCTATATAATTGTATAATAAGAGGCTTATATTTGCATTTATTATATGCTGTTTCAGCTCTTACCATGCTAATGTATGCTAATTAACAAGGAAGGTGTGGTAGATGAAAAAATTCTATGTCCTTGTAAGTTTTGTAAAGTGGAGAAACGGGTTCCTCTACAGGAAGTAGAAAGACATATATCATTTAAAGGGTTTTATAAATCATATAAGAATTGGTTTATTCATCGTAATTGGGATTTGCTTGAGCGTGTGTTAGGAAGTGATAAAGGGACGACTAGTAAAGTACCCCTTGTAGATGGAACATCTAAAATAGGTCAAGACAACATGGAAGGGCTATTAAGTTCAGCTTTTAGTGTTAATATACTTCCTAATGAAAATGTGGCAAGGCAAATTGATAAAGCTATTGAGGAGCCTACCTATCTTATTCCACTTCTTAATTTCCATCTCCATAATTTATTATTATTGTTTTGTTTTGGCAAATTTATTAATTGTATTTTGTATATTTGTGTGTATATGTTTTGACAATATGTAGTTTGGAGGTGTTTGGTGGTGTAGCTTTTGATAAATAGGTTAGCATGGTGTTTCCGGCTTTATGAAGACTTCTTATCTTGGGATTCAAGGTTTTCCTGGTCACTGGCCATAGCGAAAAGCTCAGGGATGTTACTGTTCAGAATTTGATCAATGTTGGTGTTAACAATTGGGACAAGCTCATTTTGAGGTAAACTATCTCATCAATTCATCATCAATGCTTAATTCTTCATACTTGTGCTTTATATTATAATTTTAAAGATGGGATTCAAATTTTTGTTATTAGCTTAAGTTTCTGATGTTGTATTAGAGTCAACCTGATATAATCGATTCAAATCGAAATTTGTTGAATGAATTTTCATTAGTAGCTTGTCTAAATCGTTGTTTGTGTTTTATTACGAAGATAGGAAGTTATTGTTACAGCTTTATTCTATAATCTTTAATTGAGCTTGGGATTATACTGCCATACAGGCTATATATACGCATTTTATGAATATTATACTATGGATAGATACTTCGTAACCAATTATATAGCTAATGTATATTCCAGATGGCATAACTGAGAATTAGTGCTTCATTTGTCTATCTCAACTTTAGCTTATTCACAAGGCTTTTAGGCTATTTCAATCCAATATCATGTGAAACAGTATCTCACCTTAATGCTATAAACACTTTTCTTAAGATGTTCTGATGACATCCCCTAAATTTTCCAATACTGTTATGATATAAACACTTTGTCCGGTGTAATATTAAAACAGTATGTGTGGCATTGATTCTCATAGAACACTTTACTTGTAGTGTTATTTCATGTAATCTTGACTTTTTTCTAGTATTGTTTATGTATTTAAGACTTCTAAAAGGTGCTCAAAGAACTCGTGTTGGGTCAATACAATCGACGCATCAAGTTCTGTAACGTCCACACAGGCCACATTCATGGCTCTTGTACTTAGCTCAGTCTTCGCAACTGTAATATGTCTCGTATTTTGGTTTATTTGTTTTATTTATTGTACATGTTGATGGGTTTTTTTGTTGTTTGTGTTACATAGATGGGTGTACAGTTTCAGGAGATGACATTGGGGTTTTGGATTGTGTTAGGACTCTTGAAGTTGCTTAACTTGCACCAAAAATAGCTCCTTGTTGATGAGTTGTTTGTCCACGTTAAATGCATTCGATTTCATTTATAACTACGCTCCTCTCTGAGAAAACAAACGTGCATATCAAAGTTGTAAATTAAATTAATTAGTGAATGCTTATTGATCGAGAACGAATTCTGTGAACTTTACTAATGCTTTTGGGACAATGTCAACAAATTAAGTGTTTTGCCATCGATTTCTGTTAAAATATTTTGTATATGAATTGGTGTACGTATATATATGTCGCAGACTATCTCATCTTATTTTTATATCTGGATTATTAATTAATATTATTTTGTTTTTAAGCAAAAATGAAAATCCATGACAGTTTAACTACAAAAAGCGTCACTATTTCAATTTAATGTGGATCACATTTTGAAGCTAATGACTGCAAAAGGTATCACGATTCATAAATAATGTGACTGTAAAAAGAGTCACAACTTATAGATAATGTGACTACAAAAGTGTCACAAAAGTCTATGTATGGACATTAAAAATTGTCATAATGATTGTATTATGTCACAATAAAGTGTCTTAATTATATAAAATATAGACTCTTAAAAGCGTCACAATTGGCCTTATTTTCTTGTAGTGGGTGGCAACTTCTCTACTTGGGTTTCGAGTTTCTAGATTCACTCCCTAAACCAAGCATACTTACACTATGCAAACAAACTAAAGACATTTGATGTCCGTAAAAAGGGTACTTGGGCCAGTCTCAAAAGCCTCGGGTCCACAATAACAGGCAGGGTTCAAAATTTTGTTTGAAATATGTACTGGGTAAATGCTGGAGGAGCGGCAAGGACTTATACTAGGGTACTTACTGTGACGATTATATGGTGATTTGCTACTTTTGTAAGGAAGAGAGCCATGAGGCCAATGTGTACCCGAAAAAGAATACTGCTCTAGATTTGAACAATGTTAATCCCTTTAGTTCATCTGTTCCTCAGAAGAACATGATTTACTACATGACCCAGGTAGAGGTAAACACATAGGCAGACGTGGTGACTAGCGCGGCTTTTTCTGTCAAAATTTTTTCTACTTATGTGTTGTTTGATACTGGTGCTACTATGTCCTTTGTAAGAAGCACTTTCATAGAAAGGGCTAATTTGTTTGCTAGTTCTCTTGTCAAATATGTTATAACTCTCCTATTTGGAGAGGATTTTCCTTGTCACTGGGAATTCAAAGTAGTTCCTGTAATGATTTCTGGTGTGGAGTTGAAAGATGATCTAAAGGATTTCCCCATGATTGAGTTTGATGTGATACTAGGCGTGTACTGGTTAGTAAATTACTATGCACCAACCCATTGCAGAGACTAGTTAGCCATATTGGTGGACCCAATGGCAAGCGGGTGTCATATTCAAGCATATCTAGCAAGAAAGGGGTAAAGGCAGTGTCTCCAATGAGAATGAAGATGTTACAACACAAAGGTGAAATTGTGTTCCTTTGTCAAGTTAAAGATCTTTCCCTTGAAGAGTAACTCAAGAATATTTCGGTGGTTTGGGAATTCGCAGATGTATTTCTTGATAAACATCCCGGAATTCCGTTAGAAAGGAATGTAGAGTTCTCCATTGACTGAAATCTAGGGACATCCCCTATCTCTAAGGCCCGTAAAGAATGGCTCCTGCTTTGTTACAAGAATTGAAGACACAACTATAGTAACTAATTGACAAGAGTTCCATAAGACCCAGGGTTTCTCGATGGGGTGCTCTAATACTGTTTGTTAAGAAGAAATATGGTAGCATGAGGTTATGCATAAATTACAGGGATCTGAATAAGGTGAACATACATTAAGAATAAGTACCAATTGCAACAAAGTGAAGATCTATTTGACCAGATAAAGAGTGCGGGTGTGTTTTCGAGAATTGATATCAGATCAGTTTACCATCAGATTCCAGTAAAGAAGAAGGACATTTTGAAGACTGCATTCCATACGAGGTATGGACATTATGAATTGGAGATGACATCATTTGGGTTGACTAATGCTCCTACAATCTTCTTGGTCCAAATGAATAGAACTTTCCATGAGTTACTGGATGTTTGTGTGGTGATCTTTATCTATTATATCCTTGTCTACTCTAAGGATGAGGAAGAGCATAAGGAACATCACAAGAGGGTGTTTGATATCCTTCAAAGGCAAAATTGGTACGCCAAGTTGTCGAAGTGCGAGTTTTGGCTTCCTAAGGTGTCCTTTGTTGGGCATGTGATTAGCAAAGAAGATGTCAAAGTGGATCTCGGTAAAATAAAAGCAGTGATGGAATGGGAGAGCTCAATGAGTGTGGCAGAGATCCGCAGCTTCCTTGAGCCTAGTAGGTTACCGGCTTAACAACCTTGATACTAGTATTGCGTAGTTAATTTATGGAAAAAATTAATTTATGAATAATATTCTTTTTGTGCAGACAAGTTATTATAGAAGGTTTGTAAAGGAGTTTTCTAAGATAACCAAGTCGATGACCAAGTTATTGCCAAAAGAGTGCAAATTCATTTGGACAGAGAAATGTGAGAGAGCATTCCAGACGTAGAAGCAGATTTTGGTTACCGCACTAGTTCTAACACTACCTAATGAGGAATTGGGTTATGAGGTGTATAGTGATGCCTCGAAGAATGGCCTGGTTTGTGTATTGATGCAGGAAGGGAAAGTGTAATATGGCAGTGAATTTTGGAATATGGAAATAAATTTCGAAATATAGAAGTGAGTGTCGAACTTATGGAAAATTATAAAAGTATGACCTTCGTTCACACATGCGCACATGGTGTGCATAAGCGCACTAGAGGTCCGAACCTCATTAACATGGAAAACTCGAAAACTACCAAAAAGAGAGCAAGTGCACATAGGCGCTCGACTTGCACCCATGCATGCACACGTATTCTGACCTTTTCCACTATATATAGATCCCTCAGCCTGCACCCATGCATGCGCACGTTTTCTGACCTTTTCCACAATATATAGATCCCACTCTTCGACCATTTGAGACATCTCGAATTTTGTGCATTCTCTCGTAATTCATGCAAACCTCTCTCTTTCTCTCTCTACCTTCTTTCCCTACACAAAATCTTTTCTAATCCACCTTTGAACATGTTCAAGTAATTAATTAATCTCCCAAACACATTATTATTATTATTATTATTATTATTATTATTATTATTATTGTTATTATTTTAAGTTCTTCTTCAAGCATCAATCAAAAGAAGTTGTTTTGAGCACCGCATGCAAGGTACTTCAAATGAGGCCAACATTATCAACATCTTCATCTTGAGTTTTTAAATTAATTAAATTAGATCATGTGATTTTTTTTAGACAATTTACCATGCTTAATTTAATTCATGAAATATTTGATTAGTTATGGTTTTACGTACTTTAAATTAAAATCAACCATAAGTAGACTATTAATTAAGTTGTTTTATGTGATTTTTTCTATGCTAGTTTTATTGTTTTTTATCACATAAAATTCATGTTTAATTAGAAGACAGGAAAAGCATGTTCTAACTAAAGTAAAGATTAATTCTTAGATACCTATTAATCTTGATTAATCCTAAAGTGATCCCCCTATGCGTGTTATTAGAAAATTATGGGTGCATTAATCAAACCTTCCTAGCAAACTACTACATGATTTTACGGTAAACAAGAAGTATGGTTGCTACAATTCAATATTATAATAATGAAATTACATACGATACTAAGTAGAGGCTGTTATACGCGCCGCGCGCGGGGGGGGGGGGGGGTCCATTGTGAATTACTTTGTCCTTACCCTCGCCCACAAATCCAGAGATATGAGAACTTCTTATCCTTGGCATCAATTTGCCTTTGGACTACACTTTACGAGGTTCCGTGAGCTCCCCAAAAGAGCACGGTGGTGACTTCTCTACTTCAGTCTTGCGCTTCTAGACTCACCCCTAAGCAAAGCATACTCACACTATACAAAACTAACAAAAGACATTCGATGTCTGTAAAAAGCGCACATGGGCTCCCAAAATTCGCAGGTCCACATGTAATTTAAATTCATGTTTAATTCTAGGGTATTTGATGATTACTTTGTGAATTAATTTATCCTTAACCTCGCCCACAAATCAAGAGTTATGAGAACTTCTTATCCTTGGCGTCAATTTGCCTTTGGACTACACTTAATGGGGTTCAGTGAGCTCCCAAAAAGAGCACGGGGGCAACTTCTCTACTTCGGTCTTGAGCTTCTAGACTCACCCCTAAGCCAAGCATACTCACGCTATACAAAACTAGCAAAAGACATTTGATGTCCGTAAAAAGGGCACATGGGCTCCCAAAATTCCTAGGTCCACATGTAATTTAAATTCATGTTTAATTCTAGGGTATTTTCATGATTACTTTGTGAAATACTTTGTCCTTACCCTAGCCCACAAATCTAGAGATATGAGAACTTCTTATCCTTGGAGTCAATTTTCCTTTGCACTAAACTTAATGGGGTTCCGTGAGCTCCCAAAAAGAGCACGGTGGTGACTTCTCTACTTCGGTCTTGAGCTTTTAGTCTCACCCCTAAGCCAAGCATACTCACACTATACCAAACTAACAAAAGACTTTTGATGTCCGTAAAAAGGGCACATGGGCTCCCAGAATTCCCAGGTCCACATGTAATCTAAATTCATGTTTAATTCTAGGGTATTTCATGACTTATGTGTTACAATTGTTATCCTGCATTATAATAATGTTCATTTATTGTTTTTAGCATGCTTTAATTAGAATTGATAACACATGTGAAATTTTGGAAATTTTGTCATTGAACCTATTGTACAATATGATGTCCGATTTCTCTGTCAAAATCTTGGTTTTTATTTGGTAATTTTTGTGCATAATTGCAAAAAAAATGTAGTAGGGCTTGATGACAAAAAACTGCAGTTTCTAAAGTTTAAGTTGTTTTACCTACTTAATTTTGTTTTTATTGAGATTTTTTTTCCAAAATTCCCTCATTAATATGTATACCTAGGACATGGGAATTTATAGGACTTTTAGAAATGTTTTCATATTTACTTCGTATTTTTCTTTGCTTTGTAGTCAGAATTCGCTGAAATCTGTGTATCAGTTTTGTTTTGGCTATTGTGACCATTCTATTGCGTCTATTTGAGAGATTATTTTTGCATTGGTTTTATAATATCTTGAAGTTAATTTCTCCAAAAATGCGCGACCTAGTTCTTCATAATGTGTTCTTTAGAACCCTATAAACTTGATAAAAAAAACACTGACATATTTCAAAGCTTGCGACTATCAGTGATGAATCTTATTTTTGTAGTTCAAAACTTATCATGAAGTCTTGGATGATGTATGTATAACTGTTTATGCTTATATCTTTTTAGTATCATGATTTAATTCAATTTAAATTGAGTTTATTGTTTGAAATTGTAATCTAGTCATATAATTCAATTCTTCGTCGATAATTTAGTTCTAAAATAATTATTACGAGTTTATGTGATGGGAAAACAATAAGTGGATTGATGCTAGTGCTTTTGTTGATTTTCATGAGTTTCTTAAACTTTAATTAATAATTAGGAATATTTTAGACCTATTTTGTTAGTTATTTTAATAATTTGGGATAGTTATTTTGTTACATCTACTAAATAATTCATCTCATTGAATGGTGGTGTACAGGGTTTTTTCTCTCTAAAAAGGGGTGTGAGGCAGGGTGACCCTATCTCTCCTTTGTTATTTGTGCTGTCCATGGAATATTTGTCTAGGCTCCTAACGAATGTGGAGGAGCATGTTGATTTCAAGTATCACTCAAAGTGTGCAGACTTGAAATTAAACCATCTTATGTTTGCTAATGATTTAATGCATTTTTGCTATGGTGAAGATAATTCTATTAAATTGATTCATGAAGCCTTGAATAAGTTTTATCTTTGTTTAGGGTTATCAGCTAATTCAGAATAAACTGAGTTTATTTTGGTAGAGTGTCTAGATACATTCAAAAGGATATATTCTGGAACTGATTGTTTATGTGAAAGGTATTTTCCTTTCGAAAACCTAGGGATTCCTATGAATTCTACTAGAATTGTAGTGCAACATTATGATGGCTTGGTTGATAAAATCATGTTGAAGGTTAGGCAGTGGGCTAGTAGACATTTATCTTATGCTGCAAGAGTTGTCTTGATAAATGTTGTGCTTGTTAACCTTCACTCTTATTGGGCTCAGTTTTTCTTATCACCTAAGAAGGTTTTGCAAAGGGTAAATCAATTGTGTAAAGCTTTCATTTGGGAAGGTAGGAGCATTTGTTCAAAGCCGGTGCCTGTTGCTTAGGAAAAAGTTTGTAAGCCTAAAATTTTTGGAGGGCTTGGAATTACATACTGCATTCTTTAGAATATAGCTGCCCAAGGAAAGTTGGTGTGGCAAGTAGCTTTGAAGAGTGATGTTCTATGGATTTACTAGGTCCATAGTTATTATATTGAAGGGAGTTAGTGGTGGGATCATGTCCCTCCTAGAACATCAAGCTAGGAGTGGAAAAATATTTGTAGAGTCAAAGAGGACATGAAGCAAAGCTTGGTGGAAAATGGCTGGTGGAGTGGTTAGATACACCATTACTACTGGTTGCAAACTGAATTTTCAGAATGGGAAAAGGGTTGCCTGGTCAAAATGGAAATTTGTTTGTTATCTATGATAAAGAAGTTGAAAACAAAGGAAAAACTATTTAGGCTTAATATTATTACTGGTATGACTTGTGTTTTGTGTGGTCACTGCATTGAAACTGAAGAGCATTTGATGTTTGATTGTGGTGAATGCTATGCCTTTTATGTTATTGTTGCTTGTTGGATTGGAATGAATATTGGGCATACAAGGAAATTGCAGGAGCTCTGGCAGAGTTGGGAGCTATTTCAATCCAGTCAAGTTATTCAACATATTGTTTTCAGTATTTTTGCTTCCCTGGTATATCATATTTGGAAGTATAGGAACATAACATCTTTGGGGATTGTTGATTGGGATAGCAATACTGTATGTAATGCAGCTAAAAGAGCTGTTAAGGACAGACTTCAGGGGATGGATCAGCAGCTGTGGAAGGCTTATGAGAAGCATTGGTTGCACAGACTTTTACATACTTAGTCTTGTTTTGTTAGTTGTCTGGTTGTGAGGGCTTTAGTCCTGGTTGTTTGTATAGCTGCACTTTATTTCTATTGTTCTAAATACCCATGCCTGGTTGTATAGAGTTGTTGTTGTTGTTGTTGTTGTTGTTGTTGTTGTTGTTGTTGTTGTTGTTGTTGTTGTTGTTGTTGTTGTTGTTGTTGTTGTTGTTGTTGTTGCCGTTGCTGTTGTTGTTGTTGTTGCTGTTGCTGTTGTTGCTGTTGCTGTTGCTGCTGTTGCTGTTGCTGTTGTTGTTGTTGGTGTTGCTGCAGCTACTATTGTTGTCGTTATTGTTGTTGTTTTTGTTGTTGTTGTTGTTGTTGTAGCTGTTGCTGTTGTTGTTGTTGTTGTTGCTGTTGGAGTTGCTGTTGTTGTTATTGTTGTTGTTGTTGCTGTTGTTGCAGCTGGTGTTGCTGTTGTTGTTGTTGTTGCTGCTTCAGGACCAGTAGCCACAACCTTCTTAGGCACCTAGACCATCTTAACTGAAGGGGGCTTCTTCTTAGAGCAATCATGCCCAATTATATTATAGCCAGTACAGAAAGGAGGTGTCCACTCATAGACCACCTTCTGTTCCTGTACTGACCCACTAGGTAGCTCAATAGGGATAACATTATTTAAGGTTGAGTGACATCAATCTCAATAAGAAGTCGAGCATAATAAACCCTCAATTGTCTAGATGTACACTCATCAGCACAAGCTGGCACTCCCAGAATACTAGCAATCCTACTCAAAGTATCAGAGGTCCAGCAATTGAGAGGCAGATTTGGGAACTTCACCGATAGTGGAACCACCTTTAGTACTTCAGCATGAAAATCAAAGCTGGAACACCATGCCTTCACAACAACTGGTTTCCCAAAGAACATATGAGGTCCATCATAAAGAACAATATGCATATCATCCTTAGACTGAAAGCTAACCACAAAGTAACCATCATCATGCCAAAAAACAGTAGGTTTAGCAATGGTATTCCAATTCTGCACAAGATAATGAGACATAGCAACAATTGTAGGAATATAACTCACAACATAAAAAACCACAACATTTGACCATTTTTCATTCCCCTTAACAAGCTTAGACTCTTAAATATAGGCATCTTTCTTACCATCCTTAATAATAGGAGCAACAAAGGAAAGAGAAGCACCCTTAGCATTAAATTTACCTTTAAACAGCCCTACCCAGTTATCCCCACCAGGCTTCGAAGAAGCGGAAACGGCATCACTACCAGATTCAGGCAAGGGAACTGAAACAGGGGAAACCCGGCCTATTCAATGTTCGATAGGACTCGACCCTAAATCAAGCTGATGAAGCTCTTCAATGAATTCCAAGTCCCCACACATCACATCACCCGCCGCTGGATGCACCAAATGTGGTGGAGGTGTAACCAACTCACCATACTCTTCAAGAACAGGCGGAGTCGAAACTCCCAAACCCCTCTAATTAGACTCTATCTAGGCCAAATTTAAAGGTTGAGGAGTAGCTTGCTTCTTCTTCTTTGGCATTGTGTTTGGTCTCTGGCGAAAACCCACCAGAAAAACGCCTCTAGAAAAAAGTCAACCAAAAGTCAACGGGAAACAAGTCTGAAGTTTAGAGAGAAAAGTCAAGAATTTCCTATTTTCTTCTTCTTTGGCGTATGAGGATTGTTGTGACTCCGCTTCCAAAATGCTATGAGAGGTATCTAAATATTAATTGCTTTGGATGCAAGCGGAATCTATGTCCGTTCATGCATAAGCTCGTAAGTTATAAGGCCCTTTTCAGCCCTTAAAGACAACAAAGTTTAAGTCCTCACTCGAACAGAACGCCTCAACACTATACAAAATCAAAACAACATTCAAGTTACTCCACCACCTCCTCCACCACAAGAGGAAAACGGGATATTTTAGTAAAGTTGAGTTCAAAATACTAGTCATATATTTAGACTCGGTCAAAGTGGGAGGGTTTCTATACGGTGCCGTTGTGGTATTGACTTTTCTATGTTGTGCCCCACTAAATAAAAATTTCTCTATTATGCCCTTAAAGTTCAATGATTTTCTCTGTCATGCCTTGCTGTTAAACACGTGTTAGCTATTCCTATGGAACTGTTGTAATGATAAGATTGAAGCTATTCCTACTAGAGTTGTTACAAGATGGATTATGTGCATTGAATATCGAAAATTAAATGTTGCCACTAAAAAGGATCCTTTCCCTCTCCCTTTTATTGATCAAATGTTAGAAAGGCTAGAAAATAATAAATATTTCTATTATATAGATGGCTATTGAGGTTTCTTTTAAATTCCTATACATCTTGATGATAGATCAAAAACAACAATTACATGCCCTTATGGTACTTTTGCTTATCATAGAATGCCTTTTGGCTTGTGTAATGCTCCTGCTACCTTTCAACTTTATATGATGGCTATATTTTCTTAGTATATAGAGTTTAAAATATATGTTATTGAGCAACTACCTCCACCAGTGAGTGTAAAAGGTGTTAGAAGTTTCTGAGGTCATGCAGGGTTTTATCGTCAATTTATTAAAGATTTTTCTAAAATTGCTAAACCCTTGATTCAATTGTTGCTAAAACATACTGAGTTTAAATTCGGTGATGAATGTCTTGAATATTTTAATTTGATCAAACAATTCTCAACACCTATTATCCAGTCAGCTACACTAGTGGAAAAATTCTCATATGCTACACTACATATGCTGCAGTCCTTTTCTTATGAAGAAAAATGAAGCATAAAGTTCTTGGTGGAAAATTATAAGAAACTTTATGATGCGGTTCTTTAATAACCGTATCATAAAGTGTTTGCTGCAGTCAAAAAAATCTTTTGCTTCTTTTTCTAAGCGCAGCATTAGATACATTTACTTCAAAAATTAAAAATATCCTATATACTATAACAAAGGGTGTCTTCTTCCACAACAAAACAACAACAAATTAGATCTTAAAAAAAAACAACAAATTAAAACAACAAAACCCTACCTTCTAATTCGACACAAACCTCCGTCAACCTTCTTCTTTCTTCTTCTTTCTTCGGCAACACTCCGTCACAACCCCGTACGTCGCTGGTGTTTCCTTCTCCCTTACTTCTTCTTCCTCGTTCTTGGAGACTCCATCTGTTCTTCGTCGTCTTTAGAGCAATTATCGAAAATGGCGATGTCGAAGCATTTTTCTCATGAAGAAGCTCAGATGATGTTGGCTGCTCATGTTCATCTTGGCAATAAAAACTGTGACTTTCATATGGAACGTTACGTTTTCAATCGTCGTTCTAATAGTATTCTCTTTCTATTTTTCTGGGTTTTTATTTGATTTAATTTTAATGTATTATCTATGTAATGGCTATTATTGAAAATGAGTAATTGATGAATTAGATCTATTATTTGAGTTTTGATTTGTTATGTTTTTAATGTTTGCTTAACTGGGTTTCGTTTAATTTGCATGATTATTAATGGGGTTTTGTTATTTTGTAATTTGGTAATTTGGGGTTTAATATTTTTTTATTAAGAAAGATTGAATTTTTGTGGTTTATGTTGTTAACACTCAATTGGGGTTTTATTAGATTCGTTGAAATATTGTTGGGTTTTACTGAATTGCATAGAAATGTCGTTGTGGTGTTAATGAATGTTTCGTTTGATCATGAGAAAACGAGTAGTAATGAAGTTATTGATTATTAATTGAAAAAAATGTTAGTGGTTTAGTATTATATGTGTATGATGCTGTGTTAATTGTGGAGTATATGGTGTTTTGGTGTGATTAATTATAGGTATTCATATCATTAACCTTGCTAAGACATGGGAAAAGCTACAAATGGCTGCTCGGGTTATCGTCGCCATCGAAAACCCACAAGACATCATTGTTCAATCAGCTAGGCCTTACTGTCAGAGGGCTGTCCTCAAGTTTGTTCAGTACATTGGTGCTCACCCGATTGCCGGGAGACACACTCCTAGTACCTTTACCAATCAGCTTCAGACCTCTTTCAGCGAGCCTCACCTCCTTATTCTTACTGACCCCAGGACTGATCACCAAGTAATGCTCAAAGCTCTTTCGACTGCCAGCAATTGTGCAATTTAATTGTCGTTTGTTTAGTGACTTATACATGTATTGATCAAATTTTTCCTGGTTTTTCTGGTTTTTTTTATTGACTCATATTTGATTGTTTGTTTGATGAATTGATAATGGTTTTTTTTTTTTTTGTGATTAATTGTTTGTAGTTTTTTCTGCTGTTCCTGGATTGGAGTTATCAATAGCACATGAGCAACACAAATGTAAGCTTCTTTTTTTTTTAAGAGGTTATAGATTATTTTTGTTACTGTTTTAATTTGCATGAATTAGGGACTGTTTGGGATCACAATAATTAGGTGGAGATTAGGAAAATGACAATGCTGATTATGACACATATTAATGATTTAGAATAAGATTGAGATGTAGATTTAGATTTTTATGGATGATATATGCCCTGGAATATTGTTCTGACAAATAATTTCATGTATTATTTCAGCTAGGTTATTCAGAGACTGTTTTACTGATTTCTGACTTAGTTTCCTTTCTAAAATATTGGTAAAAAAAGTCCTTATTATGGCTAAAATTTCACTCCACGTCCATGTGTGTATTATTTCTGTTGTTTCATGTATTATTTCAGTTAAGATAAACCTACGCTCGTAAATACAGATGAGTTATTTTCCTTATCAACATCTTCCTTGCCCAGAGTGAAGGAATTTATGAGGAAAGACCTTGAGAAAACAAAATCCAAATTGAAAGAGACAGAGTTTAAGCGGAAAACTCTCATGCAAGAGAAAACAAGACTCGAGGTTCTCAGCTATCTCCTTGTCTCGTTGTGCCTTACATAACCATTGATACTTTAATAATATTGTGTTGTTGTGCTTTCTGGTGAACAGGGTGAGAAAGCTAATTCCGAAAGAGAGAAAAAATTGCAGTGTCAGAAGGCACTTCTTGAGCATGATATTTGTAAAAGAGATTCCCTTGTTGGAAGGAGACGTAATTCCCGTGTTGATCGTCCAAAGCCTGCTGATCCTAAAGATATAAGGGGTCAAGAAAACATCCAGACAGTGCAGGTATAGAACTCTTTTCTATATGTCAGCTGAACCTTGTCAAATTTTCTCACTAACTTATTTTTATAGATAAAGTTATAGAAGTTTATTAGGAGTTGTAGTCCCGTATCTGATTCTTCACCTTTAGGCTAAAAGTTAGAAGAAAAAAATGATCCTAGTCTTGTAAAGCTGCAAAGGAATTTAGTTGAATTCACTTGTAATGCTTTTAGCACTTTAAGGAAAAACTCAATATTGAATTCCATACAAACAATCCTCCAACTTTGGATAGAATAATATAATGTCATGGCTTCGATATAAGAATGGGTGATAATCTATATATTTGGATTGCATCTCAGTAACTCCCCCCTCCCCCCCTCTTTTATTAGATCTTAAAAGCTTCACACTCCCTTTGGATAGAATAATATAATGTCATGGCTTCGTTATAAGAATGGGTGGTAATCTATATATTTGGATTGCATCTCAGTAACTTAACTTCCCCCTGCTTTTATTAGATCCTAAGAACTTCAAACTCCCTTTGGATATAATAATATAATGTCATGGCTTCGTTATAAGAATGGGTGCTGCTATCCTACTTCTGTTGCTACGTGTTTGTTGTTTTTCTATGCTGCTGCTGCTTGTTGTTTTGCTGTGCTGCTAGCTGTTGTTTTGATCTTTTGCTGTACTGCTGCTTGTTTTGTTGTGCTGCTAGCTATTGTTTTGCGTGCTGCTGCTGCTGTTTTTGTTATGTGTTGCTTTATGTGCTATTTCTTCTGCTGTATTTCTTCTGTTGCTACTTTCAGTACTGCTGATTTCTGCTGTATTTCTTCTTCTTTCTGCTGTTTTTCTTCTGCTGCTGCTTTATGTGCTGCTTTCAATTCTGATGCATATATTTCTTCAGCTACTTCTAGCTGCTTTTGTTATGTTTTTTTCTCTGGCATATGCTGCGTTTTGTGCATCTTAATTAGTTGTTATTTTTGCTCTATTTTGCTGCTGCTTTTGTTATTTCTTCGACTCTATATCTTATTTTTGAGGCTTGTTTGTGCAAAAGGCTTTGCTGTGAGACAATGCAAGCTTATATTTGATGCCAATGCATTACTTAGATTGTGTTTGTTGTGATTGCTCTTTGCTGATCAGTTTTAAGTCAGATGGTGTAATAATTAATATCTCCTCACCGTCTTTAATGAATTTGAAGGTTTTGAAGTCGACAACATGTCAAGGGTCGTTCACCGTTCAAGAAATTGTTGAAGTTAGAGAGAAGTTAGCTAGTTTTATCACTCTATATTGTTTGTAATGAAACAAGAAGCTTGGATCAAGATGATGATGTAAAAGAATGCAATAGTGAATCAAATTATATTTCGTACGTAGGTGGAGTGATATGCATATATATATATATATGCATGTATGTTTAATTTGTACATTGTTATGTATTGTTATTAACTATAATGTTATTATCTTTGTTTTTTTATTATATAATTTAATTTATTATAATAAATGTCATAATAATGATTTATTAGTTTAATTCTTATTAGCAATTGGATATGTGGATATATATATATATATATATATATATATAATCTTTTTGATGTGGTCATATAATGTAACAAAACTAAAGCACAAAGTACAAAAAAATGGCGGGAAAATGACTTTATGCTGCGGTCATACGTAACAACCGCAACATAAAGTCTTAAATTTTGGTGGTACAAAAACTTTATGCAGCGGTCATTTTAAAAAAACAAAGCATAAAGTCCCAAAAAAATAGTGGGAATTGGACTTTATGCTGCGGTCGTTTAGATGACCGCTTCGCCAAATGACCGTAGCATAAAGTTTTTACCCTTTTGCTTCTCTGGCATATGCTGCGGTCAAAAAAAGAAGCAAAAGGTGGTCAAATGATCGCAGCAAAAAGTTTTTTTTTTCCACTAGTGCTAATTGGGATTTGCCTTTTAAAATTATGTGTGATGCTAGTGATTATGCAGTAGGTGCAGTGTTAGGTAAAAGAAAAGATAAGATTTTGCATGCTATTTATTATGCCTGTTAGACTTTAGAACTATGACGGTGAGTTAACTTTGTCATCATCTTTTGTCATCATCATCACGGCCATTCATCAATCTACTCCAACTGTCCGACCATCATCCACGTACACATCATCATTATCAATCTCAAACAACATAGCCACTCTTAAGCAATCACCTCTACCACATAACCCCCAATCCCAACAACCAAATCAACCCCCAAATCGCCACCTAAACCACTCCATAGTCGCCACCCTTATGACCTCCACACTCGCCACCCAAACCACCCTCCAAACTTTCAAAAAGACGTTATAGCTCTCACCTACTTGGAACTGCCTATCCCACGAGCCTAATATAATAAACCCACCACCCTAAAAACCACCACATTACCCGAGAAAAAAGCCCCACCCACCCACCCACAAAAAATCATATCACCCACAAATAAATTTATATCCGACATGCTGAGATGTCAATAAAAGAAAAAGGAAAATATTATCGTTTAAGAGTGGTAGATAAGTGAGTAGAATATTAGTCAATTAACACGTTGTTAAAGATTGGAATACAAATGCATTACAGTACTTTAAAATATAGCTTTTAGGCACTCCATATATATAATTAAGTTGCTTAATTTGTATTAAATTTTGGAGATATTAACGTCTCAGAAATGAAAGGAGGAGGAAGTTAAGGAGAAAGAAGGATGGGGGCAACATGTTTAATGAAAAGCTAACGAGTATTTAACGGCAAGGCATGACGGAGAAAATCATTAAACTTTAAGGGCTTAATAGAGAAATTTTTATTTGGAGGGACACAACATAGAAATTCAAAATAAAAAACATTGAAGTTCTTATTGCAACTTACGGTTGGTAAATTAAAAAATAAAAAAAATAGTTAATTTGAATTTATTATCTAATATATTAATTTATGAGAAATTACTTGGTTACTTAGTTTGATATTTGATACATATGTTTGATGTTTTAGGATCCCTTTTATTATTTTCACTCTGGCCCTCTATTATTCTTGAGACGACCCTAGTAGTGGAGGTGGGTCTTGTTTGGCGATTAGGATGGTGTAGTGTTGTTTTTAAATTTTTATTTCATATTTTAAAGTGTAAAAATAATAATAACTTGTTAGTAATTTAACCTTTAAAAACATATTGAATTGTAAGGGGTATGTTAGAAATATGACTAGTAGCAAACAAAAAAAGGTAAGTGCTTTAGACTTATCTCGAAGGAGTGGTTGTGGCGTGACAAAAGATCACTTCCCTAATGTTGAATTTGCCCCGTACTCATACACACGGACTCATGGCAATCGACCCACAGGGACACACAACCTTTGTTCCAAAGGTGTACTACAATGGAACAAATTGAGACAAAATCGAACAATGCCCAAAGAAGCTTTTATGTGTTTAGATTTTGTAGAGAAATTTTGGTTGTGTATATATTTTCTTTAAGTAAAGGCCTTTGGGATTTAAAGAAAATAATTTGAGGTCGCTTCTCTTATTTTTCCATGTGGGACAAGAGATTATTTTATATGAGAGCATATGGAGTTAGCACTTATATTCTTTCTATGTGGGATCGTATTATTTTGTACTATTATATTATTTTCTTTTGAAGCATTTTGTGGAGTTCTCTTCAACTCCAATACTAACTCCAACATTCCTCCACATGATTCAAAAGAATGAAAGCGCTTAGAAATATAGTTTCCGTGGGCATTGGAGATGTAAGTCTTGAAGTATCAATGTCTTTTGGACTTAAATTGATACCAAGTGTTTACAAATATATTCTACAACCACATTAGGTGGAAATTCCTGAACATAAAGTGGAGTTTGTATGAACACACTTGCACACGTAACTTTAACTCAAAATCGATAGAGTTCCCGCATCACAATGTCATAATAATGTCCCTCACATTTCCTGGCTTCTCATAAACGCTCTAGAGATACCACCCTCAAGGACCTCATAGGGGTAGGACAAATTCCCCACATTCATATAGGTAAGTTCATCAAGTTTGTACTCAACACAAACCTCCATATATGTGTATGAACTTATTAAGAGCTAATAATGCTCATCCTTCCACATATTATCAAGTGTACCACATCAGTTTTATTGTCAAGGAATGATAATAGTACACAACTCGAGATAATTTATGATGATCCTTTTGAACTTAGGTAAAGTTGGGTGTACATCACAAATTACTCCTTTATAGGCTTTAAACCCATTCCTTATGCCGACTCCGGCACCATATTTCCACAAAGGCCTTTGGTGAGAGGACCTGCAATATCCATCTCAATTTTTTTAATTATTATTTTATACTCGAGTGATATCATAAATATCAAATTTCTCATTATTCCATTACACATCAAAATATGTCTCTTCTATTGATCATTTGCAGCTCTCATCGCAACTTATGAAATGTAGTGTATAAAAAATGATAGAGAAAACTTCTCCCCCACAATGAAATATCTGCGAGTGGACCTCGTAGCCACTATATACGCTTATTATCCTGCAAGCTCTGAAATTCATTGTAGAGGAACCATTAGAAGCTCATAAAGGAAGATTTGTTACTTGATGAAGAGTTCCACTACATACTAAGAGAATCTACGAAATAAAATCCAAGAGATGTCCATCCAAAATCAAATGATAAGGCTTTTAAAGCCATTATTCCAACACTCCCTCCACAAATGACTTTGAAAGGATATATGGTAACTCGATAAAAGAAGCAAAAAAAGAGACAAGATAATTAACATTAAGATTCGTATAAATATTTGAAACAAATGTGTAGTGAAATGAGGCAACAACTTACAATTTAAGAGTGAACGAATGTAAAACTCTAGATATAAGTTAAGACCCCCACAACATATATCTTAATTCCAAATACCGTGTGAACTCAAAGATAGAAGTTAGCGCTTTTAATATATATGGCGATGCGCCCAACCTTGGGTTCTCATGAGATCTCTAAAGAGAATACTCAACTTTCTCATAGAAGGTAGCCAAACATTCACACTCATACAGGTGAATCTTCTAGTATGTTTCAAAATACTGAAATTCAATAAATCACTAGGTTAAGTAAGTTCACATAAGTACATAATTTATCATTGTTTCTCATTAGCACCCCCACATTGAGAAAGATTCATTAAAAACAACTTGCTCAATCTCACAAATTAAGTGCTATTACCATGTCATTCTTATTGGACCACCTTTTAAATATTAGATATATCCATTAATATGATAAAGAAACACATTTAGCCCCATAATATATGAAACATTTCAATAAGGATACATGAAGAGAAAGATCTCATAAATCCCCTTCCTTATTATACTTGTCAAAGTGAACCAAATTAACTATCGGAGTACTTTTTAGTCTCAACCACTAACACAACCTCTCTATTACTGAAATGAGGTTTGTATAAGAATGTAATTCTTTGCTCTTTTCCATTAAGAAACACCGTATATATACAATAATATTAGCCTAACTGTACGATTCCGGGCATAAATTTAGGAAACAAAATAATGCCCCTGACTGTACTAGCTTAAGTTAGAGTAGTTGCATATTATTATATCACAAATCTACTTATTATTGGGAAACTATATACATGGTAACATGGTTGATTAAACATTATATAAGATATTTACATATCTTAACAGTTTCAAATAAAACCAAATAATAGAGAAAATTGTCCTTCCAAACAAATCATAAAACTTTAAATTGATTGTCAAAACTCTACCAAAGAAAACAAGCTAATTTTACCTCCAAACAAGTCAAGTAACACCAAATCATGCCATATGTGAGTACCACTCACTCCTCAAGCAAGACATAGCCTCAAAAATATTACAACTCCTTTATACATAAATTATGTCAGCTTTATTNAATTCTATTGGGAATACATGCATCGCTATTTTTAAATAATAATAATAATAATAATAATAATAATAATAATAATAATAATAATAATAATAATAATAATAATAATAATAATAATAATAATAATAATAAGGGCAAACCCCTACAAAAATATACACATCATATATCATACGAAATAAACCATTACCAACAATAACCAAAAACTTATTTCAAGATACTCAAAACTACTAACTAGCCATAATTAATAAAACAAAAAAAGAAATATTCGACTTTAGAGTGTTAGAAATATGACTAGTAGCAAACAAAAAAAGGTAAGAGCTTTAAACTAATCTCGAAGGAGTGGTTGTGGCTAGGGATGGCAACGGGTTGGACTCGAAGCTGCCGCCGACATCCGACTCCGACTCCGCCAACCCCCCTCCGACTCCGACTTCGATTATTTTAGCAACCTCCGACACCGACCGACTCAGACTCCGACATCCGACTCCGACCGCTCTTTACCTTCAATTCTTTTACTATTAAAACTTGTTTAATCAAATAAAATTCATACTAACAACTCAACATTCAAATTGTAATTATCCAAACATTACAACAAATTACAGAATTACATATAACTCATCCAAGAATTCGATTAGTAACTATCTAAACATTACAACAAAGTACTTAAATACTCAATTACACATCCAACCATTTAAATTATAAATATCCAAATAACATGAATTCTAAATAAAATAAAATACAACTACATTCTTCAAATCTTCAATCCAATCTTCCTTAGCAATTTGTCAAGTAGTCAAGTCTCCAACTCAGAATACATCACCAATTCACCATTAAATCAGTGGCCCATGAACCTATTATAAACAAGACAATGTAAATTTATAAGTTCAAATAAAAATTTCATAAATATATTAGGTCATGAAAATATATTACCACAATTACCTACTTTTTTCATTTATCCTCAACACTCGCATCACTCACGTCTTCATCTTCAAAAATAGTTGCTATGTCAAAAACTTTCCCATTGGCATCTTCAAGTGAGCAACAATAGAAATTAATTAAAAATTAACAATGAAAAAAGAGACGAAGTTTAAATATCGTATTATGAAAAATAATTGAAATTGAAATATACCTTTAAATTCTAAACGCCTCCAACTTTGAAGACACATCAAGGCTTCAATGGTGTCCGGAAGAAGTCTACTACACTGAGATACAACAATTCTACCAACCCGTGCTAAATGAACTCTCGGAAGCAACAGTAGAAATAGGAATCGCAAGGATATCTCTAGCAATCCTAGAAAGTGTAGAGTACTTGATTGATTGCGCACTCCACCAAACTAAAAGATCAAAATGACCATTATCTTTAATCCTTTCTTCTTCAAAATACATTTTCACTTCACATTTCTTTTCTCTTTTAGGTGATTCTAATTGACAATTTTTGGCCCATAAATCCACCGCTTCCGAACTCCCCATATCCTCCATAGGCCTCTTACCATTGGAATTAGAAGTTTGTGATGGTGATACTTGGGAAGTCTCTTCATGAATATTGCTTTCATAATCTTCCACCAATTCAATCAAGAACTCTCTTATATAAGAACATTCAACCTCATTATTACCATAAATATGCTTGTAAAAGAGAGTCAAACATTCTAACTTTCTCCTTGGATCCAAAATAGAAGCAATCGCCAACATCTTATTAATCACATTCCAATATTTTTCAAATTTTTTGGTCATTCTCAAAGCCATGGATTGAATCACCTTATCATTACTAGCACTCCATATCCTCAAATTAAGCTTTATTTCACAAACTTTTTCAAAATATAAATTGGTCGTTGGATACTTGGTTCCCGAAAAAGCATTAGTAATCCTACTAAACAAAGCAAGCTTTTAGCATATTAAACTAGCCATTTTCCACTCTTCCTTACTAATTAATTTGAATTTATCTTTTCCACCTTTACCCACTTTAGATTGTAATCTAGTGAAAGCATCTTTATACATAATAGCAACTTGTAGCATTTCGTAGCAAGAATTCCATCTAGTCTTACAATCTATAGCTGGTTTCTTAGTTATTGGAGTTCAACAATAATTACAAGCATCCTCAAACTTTTCATACCTATTTTGTGTTGATGTGCAAAAGGCAACAACACTATGAACCTTCTCAATAGCTTCACCAATCATTTCCAATCCATCATTCACAATCAAATTCAAAATGTGGGCACAACAACGCGCGCATATGCAAATACATACCACCCAAAATAAGTTTACTAGAATTTAGTTTTTCTTGCAACACATCCATAACAACATCATTTGTTGTACAATTATCTAAGGTAATGGTAATTACCTTCTCATCCAAGTTGAAACTCTTTAAACATTCAACTAATGTCTTGCTGATAGAACTTGTGTTGTGTGGGCATGGCACATAAAAAAAACCTATTAAAAACAACAAACAAATAAAAGTGAAGTTAATCAAATCGAACAATTACAATTGAAAGTAATTTGTTAAGAGGTAAAGAAAGTACCTAATGATATTACTTCGCAAAACCCAATAATTGTCAACATAATGTGCCGTTACCGCCATGTATCCTTTCTTTTGACTACCACAAGTCCACATGTCGGTAGTAATGGCAACTCTAGAATCATTTTTAGCCAAACAAGTCTTCAACTTTGCCCTTTCATCCTTGTAATCACGAAGTAGTTGAGCTTTAATAGTGTTTCGGGAGCACATCTTGAAATCGGGATTCAAACTTGTCGAATATCTTCTAAAGCCAACATGCTCCACAATAGAGAAAGGATACTCATCTAATACAATCATGTTGCATAATTCATTTCTTGAAACTTGTTGGTTGAACTTGAACTTCCCTACTACACCTAATGTTGGAGATGCACTTCTACTTGCACTTGCTTGCAAAAGTTGTTGCTTCACATCTAAAGTGTTTTTTGAGGCGAAGCATCTTTTTAAATGGTCCTTAAAATGAGTGGTTCCTTTCTTTCCTCCTTCGGCAAACACTCGTTTGCAACCCTTACACTTTGCCTTTATCTCATCACCAATTTTTATTTGATTAAAATGTTTCCACACCGCTGATGTTAGTCTTCTTCCTTTAACCCCAACTATAGGTTCAACTTGTTGACTATTACCAATGTGTGTCCCACTTGGTGGATTTTGAGGAGGAGGCATTGGATTAGTGTCTTTTGTAGACATGTCATCGCTAGAGTTTGAGGATACTTCTTCCATCTCTACAAGTACAATAACAATTGGTTAAATAAATTTTGTTGCTAATGAATTATCACAAAATTACAAAATCAATATCCTATGACTATGATTGGCCATAAAATCAATTAAACAACAGCAAATTGGCCATAAAATCATCAATTTATATATGATTATGATTTCACAACACATCAAAGCATAGACTTGTTGCCACAGAAAATCAATTAAACAAATACATCATCTACTGACTTTTTTCAAAAAAAATCAATGAGACAACAGCATGTATGCCAAAGAGCTTATGGTTTGCACATTAATATTATCTCTTAGCTAAAATTGGCCATAAAATCAGCATTTTATATATGATTATGATTTCACAGCACATCAAAGCATAGACCTGTTGCAGGTATTACACACGACACCGATATTCCTCACAAAACCACTTTCTTTACAAATTGCTAACATTCAAAAGTCAAATCCATTAAAAGCAAAGTAACTACAATTTCAAATAGCAACATTCAGCCTCACTCTTCTTCAACAAACAGGAAAGTGGATAAATGAAATTATCTTAGTATTCAAAAATTAATAACCTTTCTTATCACAACAAAACTTGAAAGCTGCTGAAGAAAGGTAAGTGAATTCTTTCTTACTAGACAATTGAAGTAAAAGATAAACAATACCTTTCATTCAAAACCATGAATATATCTTTTATGCTCCGAAATCTCTCAGANCTTTTTATGCTCCGAAATCTCTCAAAAAAAAATAATAATAATAATAGATTAATAATTACCAGGGTATGAAAGTGACTACCCCTCTTAATCCACCACATTTTGAAGACTTAACTTTTGAAGTACTTGAACAATTGTAAAGATGTGAAATGTAATCTTTCACTAACTCGGTATAACTGCGAGTAAATCTCTTTAATACGGATAAATTATTGGATCACTTATGTTTGATGCAGATTCAAAAAGTACCAAGAATCAAGATAATGAAAACAAAGGAGCAACAAATAATTGACTTAAACTAGAAATGCATAACCAATATTCATGATTCACTAATCATTCTCAAAAATTGAACCAGTTATTCAATAATACACTACGACTCTTTGATTAATGAAGTAATATTTAAAACATATAAGAATCAACTGAATATCATCATCTAATATTGATTAAAACATTGATACAAACAATTCAGTAAACCGCAAACCGCACTATTTGAATTATACAGAAACAACAATCAAAACATAAAATCTGAATTATACAGAAATTCGAAACCTCATTAAGAAAAATACCAAATATTTGTCTCTATTTGTGTCTTCTTTGTCGTCGTCGTGGTGAGGGAAAAGGGAAGATCAAAACCTCTTGGGCTTCATACACACTAATACAAACCGATTTTTTTTCTTTTTGAGATTTCAGAAAAATAAGGTATAGGGAGGGAGGAAGAGAGCAAGAAAAACGGCCACCTATAATTTAGGGTTTTGTTTTGGCATTTTCTTTTTATATTTTTTGTAATTTAGTTTTATCTTTTAAAACCAATATTGTGGCTTTGAGTTCCTTTTCATTTTTTTTATTTCTTTTTATTTCTTAAGAAATTTCTTTTCATTCTAATTAATTATATTACATAAGTAATTTTTTTAATGAGAAGATTTATTCATAATTATTGATAAGTAAATTAATATTAAAAAGTTAATTTAAAATTGTGTGTTTGTGTTAGTATATATAAGTTAATAAAATATTAATATGTATATTGATTGTACATATATTGNATATGTATATTGATCGTACATATATTCAGTGTGTCCAACTCCAAAATTTTCTATATTGATGACTATATTTGTATAAATAAGTTAACTTATTATGCTAGTGTGTATATATAACAAGTTAATTTATATAGCTATAATTATATATATATATATATATATATATATATATATATATGCTAATATTATGTCTTACTACGAATTAGTGTATAGGGTTTGGGGTTTAGGTTTTGGAATTTACGTTATAACATTAAAGACAATAATAATCTAATGAATAAATACATAAAAATAATCATATTGTTCATAGTTCAACTTATGAACGCAAAACAACAACTATAGATCTCTTCGCCTTAGACAGATGATGAAGAATTATTCGATATCCAATCAGATGATGAACAACTATAGCGCGTTTCTGTTCTTATTGAATGTCCGTAAATCCATTTTGGTTCGTTGATGAAGAATTATTCGATATCCAATCAGATTTCAGATCTATAATTAGTCCATTTACATAATTACTTCATTATTCTAGACGTCTGATTATTTCATTAATAAATTAATTTTTCTAAAAAAATAAACATAGATATCAATCAAACTTATAAATATTGCAATAAATATCTTCATGTGAGTTATAGCAGCAACAACAACAACAACAACAACAACAACAACAACAATAATAATAATAATAGTTTAAATAAATTTTTGGTATATAACCATTATATAACGTAGTGTTTGCTTTGGTTGATAAAGCCTTCATAGTTTATGTACAAGGTCTTGACTTCAATCCTTGCTAAGAGTAAGTTCAATTTTTCTTTTTATAATAATAATATTAATAGTTGAAATATGTTTTCCTACAATATATTGACATAAAGTAATCCTTGGTTTGGTGGGTAAAATTTTCATATTGTATGTGGAAAGTTTCAAGTTCAATTCTTGACATGAATAATTTTAAGCTACCTTTTTGTATTAATAATATTAGTATTTTAAATACATTTTGCTACAAAATCATAACACAAATTGATGTTTGCTTTGGTGGTAAAGTCTTTCCATGTCCATTGCCCATGATCTTGGGTTCAACTCTCTCTATGAGCAATTGTCTTTTTTTTTTAAAAAATCTTACCACAATAAATAATAAAAAAACCTAATAAATTCTTATAAATTTAATAAAAATAACTTTATTTCCAAAATAATAATAATAATAATAATAATAATAATAATAATAATAATAATAATAATAATAATAATAATAATAATAATAATAATAATAATAATAATAATAAAAGTCGGAGGCGTAGTCGGAATCGGACATCCGTCGGATGTCGGATTATTTTTCGGACTATTTTTAGCATCCGACTTAAACTTCGACCCGTGTCGGAGTCGGATTTTTTTGTCGGAGGCGGAGGCGGATTATTTTTGTGGCGGGGTCGGAGCAGATTTTTAGCCTCAGAGCGGGGCGGAGTAGGGTCAGAGGCGGGGTGAACTGCCATCCCTAGTTGTGACGTGACAAAAGATCACTTCCCTAAAGTCGAATTTGCCCCATACTAGTACACACGAACTCATGGCAATCGACCCCCATGGATACACAACCTTTGTTCCAAAGGTGTACTGCAATGGAACAAATTGAGAACAAAATCAAACAATGCCCAAAGAAGACTATGTGTTTAGATTTTGTAGAGAATTTTTGGTTGTGTATATATTTTCTTGAAATAAAGACCTTTGGGATTTGAAGAAAAGAATTCGAGGTCGCTTCTCTTATTTTTCCACGTGTGACAAGAGATTATTTTATATGAGAGCATATAGAGTTAGCACTTATATTCTTTTCATATGGGATCGTATTATTTTATACTATTATATACTATTTTCTTTTAAAGCATTTTATGGAGTTCTCTTTAACTCCAATACTAACTCTAACAAGGTACACTTTCGGCGGATATGTATCAAAGGTGGATTTGTAAAGAGATAATCTAAAGGTGAATTTAATTAAAACACATCACTCAAATTTTTGTTTTTTTTTTTTTTTTTTTCTTCTTTGGGTGTGTGTGTTTGTGTCAAAATTTCCTTAATCATTTGAGTATATGGTGGCAAAGTTCTCGGTTAGTATCAGTACATTTTGACACAAACATTTAGAAAATATTCTACATGACATCTTATACTTCATCAAAATGAACTAATAAATGCGTAAACAGCTAAATGCATCACTAAAAATATCATTATAATCACATGTCACATGAACCCAATGATTTTTGTTAATCCTGAAAACCATCATAGCTAGGATCCGCAAACTTGCTTTTAATCCATTTGAAGCTGTTCTTCATCGAGGATTTGAGTTTGCCTTCTACAGTAAACATGTTATATGAAGCAACCCTTCTCTTTCTCCTGCTCTCCGGATCATTATTCGTCGAAAAACCAGCTGAATATTTATTGGTTGGTCCATTGAATTTATATGCTTTTGTTGATGAGGAGCTCTTCATTTCGTTTTCATGATCTTCGGCTTGAAACTCGAATTTTCCATAGTTGGGATATGATCTGCTTTTCTCCATTTTGAAAGTTGAATCTTAAAGACTATGAAGATAGTGTGTCCGTACCAATTTTAATTGTTCATTGTTGTATTGGTGAATTACACGATAAAATTATTTTTTGTATGAAGGTTTCGTTGTAGAAAAAAATTATGAGGCAGGCAAACTAAATGACATGTTTGCCTTTTAAGTTAATTTGGTTTTGGGCTAATTATACTACCAAAACGTGTTTAAAGCATGTTTAATGGAATTATTACATGATAGACGTAATTCATAATTTGGTCTCGCATGCAGCATCAAAAGCAAAAAGTAGCCTATACATTCCTATATTAGGTCATTATGAATTTTATAGGTTCCGTTTTCTTCCCGGAATTAGAAGTCAAAAAAATGTGATAGAATGTTTTTAGGCGGAGATAGGCTAATGATTAGGAGTGTTACTTTGTAGTTTTTAACGTGTTATATTATCTAAATTGCTATTTGAGCCGGGGCTATAATAACTTTTACGGGGGCCTGTGCAACTTAAAACTTAAAAATTGATAGTGAGAAATATTTAACTTTATACCTTTGGTGTATATTTATAATGCTTTAGCCACTATTCTAACAATAACTTTGTGTTATTTTATGAAACTAATAACTACATATCAAAAGTTTGTGGTCCCTTAAATTTGAGGGCCCTGTTTCGTCGACCACCCTGCACTCCCCCACAACCGCCCCTATTGCTATTGATTCATATTCCATCGACTCGAATTTTAAAATGATCCAAACCGCAATTGACATGCACCAAACCTGAAATAATTTAACCTTGAATTACATTGAACTGAAATTGAAGCATCTCATTGTATAAGTTGACTCGACATAAAGGTAAGTAAACTTTAACCACGACCCTGTGCTCCAAAAGTCTCACCCAAAAACCAAAAATATACATTTCTAACCAAAACCAAAAAATTTCAATTTAAAGAATCAAAAATCTAGATTTTAAACTATGACTAAAACTAAAAATTTGAATCCAAAACTCAGATTTTTAAACCACTATTGAAGGAATTGTGTTCTCGTCAGATGTGCAATTACTAAGTATGATATAGATCAAATTATGGAGATAATTAGTTTATTTAATTGGGTCATCATTATAAAGTTATACTGTTGCTAGACAATACTAATGGCCTTTGGACATGAAGGTCAACCCAAAGCCCAATTAAATGGATCATATAAGGTTACACAAAGTGGTATTGATTGATCATGGACAAAACCCCATTATGGGTTTATGTCATAAAATCGACCAATAGGAAAAGAGGAGATTTTATGGGTTTAACTTAATTATTATAATGTAATTATAAACAATGGGAATTAGGTGCTCTATCTGATAGATGGGAAAAACTGATAACCTAATTACAAAGTCAAAAATATTATGTCGCCCTTCCTTTTGTACGTGGTTTTGCATTCCAACAAAGAGGAGTCTTTGAATTGCTTCTTCTTCCAACTAGCATTAGTAGTAGATCAATCTGTACCCGTGGACTGAATAGAAGAGCAGCGTTATGTTTGAGGCTCTAAACTCTTGTGTTTGTAGTACTAATTATGATTTCGTGGAATTCACGCTACAAAGGTATAAACAAAATTGTTATGTGATTCTTTAATTGTTATGCATAATGATCCTATTTTAGATGTTAAAAATGTGATTTTTTAAATTTCGTTAAGTTTATCTAAATTTCGACAACTAACCTAGAAAATGCTTCGAAATCAACCGAGAAAGATAAAACAACAATAACAAAACAATTTCTATTTACTCGTACGAAAAAAAATCAACATCATCCTGTTTCACATGTTTATATTGTTGGCTGGGCATCAATTATATACTCCAACTCCATATCAGTTTAAGGGTTTGGTTTAGGGCCTGTTGACTTCAACTTAAAATCCATTCAGTTCAGTTCAGTTCAGTTCAACTCAGCTCAGTTTAACTCTACTTTTATTTTGCTATTCAATAATCCTTCATAAAAACTTTCAGTTAAGTTCAGCTCAGTTCAGTTCAGTTCAGTTCAGCTGTTTTCAGTTGATGTAAACAGACCCTTAGTTATTCTTCTAATTAATATGATACAATGATACTTCACTTTTTTTTTTAGTTTTTTAAATTTACAATTATCTATTTATGTATATTTCGTTATTCATCTTCATTTTGGTTATTTAATTAGATTGAACTAGTTTTGGTTCCCGGGCGTTGCCCCGAAACTTTTGATAAAATTTCATTTTAAGACTTCTTTCATTTATTTTGCCTTTTTTCAACAAAATTTAAAATATTGTAATTATATATTAATTTAATTTAATTTTGTAACAAACTGAACTGTTAAGTGAACAAATGGGAGTACTATTATGAGATATATATAACATATAATCATGAAATATTTTATAATTGCGGTAAAAAAGTTTCAAATAATTGCGAATATAATGTGAGTTTAATATGTTTATTGATAAAAGGATTGAATATATGTTGTACACTTGAACAGTTGAACATATGATTTCAAAAGAAACTTAATGGACCTAAACAAAAGATCAATTGTGATATTGATAAAGAGATAAAATAAAAATGAAATTATCATACAAAAATATTCATTATAATCCATTTTTCACATATTTTATTTATCATACGTAGAAAAGGAATTATTAAGTTTAATGACTTATTATTTGTTTATGATATACATGCTATAAAATAAATTGTTATGGAAAAGTAGACAATAATAACATATATAGCTTAATTGGTAAATTATGTGTCTCAGATATCAAAGGTCATGAGTTTGATTCAAATTAGACACATTTTTTGTTATTGAAAACTGATTTCCAAGCTGAGGTGGTGCCATGTGGCGGATTGCAATTCTTCGCCTTGCGTTTTAATGTATAGTAGTTGATTGTTTTACAATCATTCATTTTATTAGGATATTAAAGGGGTTTGCTTCTATGGCCATTTAAGAAAATGACCACCAAAGTCTTAAAAAGTCAAACCAATAAGATTACTTTTATATCGTATAGAACAAGGCGTATAAATTTATTTCGTACATAGTATAAAAATACTAATTCACAGACCGTATTATACACATACATGGTTTTACAAATATACTAATTCATAAACCGTGTAATACATGATTGCAAATTTACATAAATATTGAAATATTATTCCTATTTCTAAAAATACGTTATATATGTATTGTAATAGTATAAAATATGAAAATCATTTAATATGTGTCGTAATCTTATTAATTTGACTTTTTAAGACTTCGGTGACCATTATCTTAAATGGCCATAGAAGAATTCTCAGGGTATTAAATATTATTCGTGAAATTGTTTATCTATTTCCATTTTTTAGTTTGGTGTAAAATATTAAAATGTAAAACTTCAGTTGGAAAATCATTTTCTACTCTATCAAACATCCCGTATTAGAAGGAAAACTTTTACAATCACAGTTGAAGTAAATTGATTTTCATTTCAACCAAACACTTTAAAATGCTTAAAATGATTTATTTTACATACAACCAAATAACACAACTTTTAAGAAAATGAATTTTTAATATAAAATATTTTCAATAAAAAATATTTTCAATACAAAATCTTTTTCATCACAAAATCTTGTAGACCCTTCCAAACAAAGTTTTATTTTAAAAAAACATATCTTTTCTTTAATCACTACTGCTTATAATATCTCAGTTTTTATGTCCTTCCACATGAGACAATGAGACATCATTATTTATTAGTGGCGAATTGAAAGGGAACATAAGAATGACGAACTAAGCTTGAGATTCGTATAGTAACAAGATTCCAACGATGAGCTTCAAGTGTTTTCTTTACTCTACATTGGGCCAAGTAGAGATAACTGGTGGCCGTGGTGGGTCTAATCCACATTTTCTTCTTTTAGATTCTTTTATGAAAGTGTACATACACATTTTTGTAGGCACACGAAAAAGGTCACAAGAAAATCGAGAAGTATAAGATACTGCATCGGTCTTAATTTACCTGTTATATGAACTCTTTAAACATTGTTTATTTTTGTTTTTTTTGACTCCTTTGAACTGTCTATCTTTGAGAGAAATATATAATCAAATACTTGATATACATAATTTATATAGTGTTTTTCCCTTTATTTTCGGTTAATTTTTGTGCTTAATAGTTGAGTTTGTGGCTTTATTTCGGTTAAATATTATTTCTTGGTGTTAATTTGTGATTTAGATGATTTTAAGCGGTTTTTGTTGATTTTGAGGGCTTTTAATGTTAATTTTATGTTCAATGGTTATTACGTGCGGTTTTCGGTTTCTTTCATGTGTTTTAGGTGCGTAAATAAGGAGTTATAAAGTCAACATGAGTTTAAACAAGTCAATTCAGCTTTGCCTCAGGATGCGTGCCAAGGTATGAGAAGCTACGAGCAATAATTAAAAGAATGAAGCGAAGAATAAGGAGATCGTAAAACATGAGCCTTAGAGGTACCCATGAGGGCGCAGTGATCTATGGGCTTCTTTTCTATGCACCCACAACATAGAACAAAGCAACAGAGTACTCATGCGGGCGCAGGGAGCATTTGAGTTTTCTTCTATGCGGGCACATGGGCCCTGGTTTGCGGTCCAATCGTTTAACTTCCATGTGTTTGTATGTGGGCTTTATTTAATCAAGCCCATTACGTGTATAAATAGGGCCATTGTCTACGATGGTTTTCTACCCTTCTTTTAGCACTTTTTACAAATTAAAATAGAGTTTAGAATGCTAATTACTCCAAATTACTCTCTCTCTCTAGATTTGTTTAGGTTAGTTTGTTAATTACTCTCAATTCTATTCAATTCAAGTTTGTTTTTAGTAACTTCTTTCCCTTTGTTTCTTTTCCTTTTATTGTTTTAGTTTTGTTTTTAGTTTAGTTTGTTGATCTGATTTTGTTGTTTAGTTTTAGTTTTCTAGTTAATTCTTGTTTAGGAAATTTGTTAATTGTTGTTTATTTATTTTTATGAATTATGAACTAGTATTTGATTTTTGTTTTTTGTTTTAGTAATTATGATTGACTATATATTTTCTAGGGCTAGGGGATCTATGAACATGTTATGAATTAATATATTAGTAGTTAAATTTCTATTATTGATTCTTAGTGATTGCAATTAAATTGTGGCTAGATTTAGTTGTAAGTTTGGTAATTGTCGAACTCGAGGTCGAGAGTAGGTTGCCACAATAAGACCACTGAATAATAGGCAAAACGAGTTTATCCGAGCGAGAGCCGGTAAAGGAGTTTTGAGGGAGTCTAAGTTCCAAAGAATTAGTGTGCCATAGTTTAATGAACGTTAGTGAATTAATTGGTTTTTATTTTATGAGTTTGTTGATTTTTCATGGTGAACCGATTGCCTTAGGCTTTTATAAATTCATAATTTTTATTGTTCTTCTACTTATCAGTCAATTAGTTAGGAAATTCAACCAAGGCCCATTATACAGTTTTTACCTTTTAAAACTAATAGAATTTAACGGCTTCCCTATCGATTTGATCCCTACTTCCCTATCTATATTAGTTAGTGTTATTTGCTGTGTTTTTGAGAGGTGGTGCGGTAGCCTGTTTCAAATTTTGGCGCCGTTGCCGGGGGACAATTTTTAATCCTGTTAGTCAGGTTTAAACTAATAATTTTTATTTTTGTTTTTGTTTTCTTGGCCTCAAGGAACTAATCAGTTCTTTGAGGCAGTTTCTCATATTTGTTCGAAGTTTCTATGCTTGTGCAGGTTTTCAATTGGCACGCCTGCGTGGATTGGTCTTGACCCTCAAAGGTCATTTCACAAGCGTAATCGCAGAAGGAAGTGAAGATTCAGGAGGACTTTCCTTACCGAGCGAACTTTAATTGCTTTATCACGATCATTGTGTGAAATGGATATTATTTTACGATGGAGAGATATCAGGTTCTTAAAATAACATAAACACGCCGCCGCCACCACTACCACTAGCAAGGTCGTTTAGGGATTATTATAAGCCCAATTCAACAAGATTAGGAGGTGGTTATCGGGTTCCTAATACAAATGCTCTTAATTTTGAATTGAAGTTAGCTTTGGTGAATATGGTGGAGAGGAACCGATTTGCGGGAACATTGATGGAAGATCCGACTTTGCACTTGAATAAGTTTCTTCAATAATGCAACACGATTAACCAAGCCTATAACACCTTGGAATTTCCTAACTTCCTCCTTTCAATTTCAGAAAATATGTAATAATAAACATCCTTTCTACTTAACTAGGAAAAACCAAAGTACTACCACCACCGTGATAACAGCTAAGGCTTTTACTAAAGTACTACAACGGAAGTCTTTTATGTCAAAACCAAATTAAACTGAAAAGACTTTCAAACCAAAACTAAAATAAAAATAAATCTTTATTACATGTCGGAATCGTATTAACGGCCCTTCAAAACCAAATAAACTTTAAACTTCGAAAATCTAAAAGTTCACAATAACAATAAATAAATAGCAAGTCCACACAAGCTAAGAATACAACAATGCAAGCGCTCATCACTCATTCCCAACATGAATGACTATGCCCACCTGTACCTGTAGCTTTCTCTTTATTCTAGACAACTACTCGCCATCGAAATGGGTCACCGTAGGGCCAAGTCAAAGACAAAGCCTTGCACACAAACGCACACAATCAGCAAAGCTGAGTACATAAATACTAGAGACTATGCAAAACATGATTAACAATAAAAGAAAAGAACAAACAACACATACTTCTTACCATTGTCATCCCTACATACCTGTGCATAGACACATCAACTACAATTATTTATTATTTTAGAACTTTGGATTTTGCATCGAACGGGTTTCCTTTCCTTATAATCTCCCTAATGGGCACCAACTTGGGAGAAACTCTAAGAAGGTATTACCTATGTCACATTAAGTGACGGAATTCCAGCGCATTTAAAAATATAGAAGAGTACAACGGCTTGTACCTTGATTAGAAGTTACAGTAACTATACCCATAACTCCACCCCTTGTTCATACTCAAGGTATATACATTCCAAGAGTTTTGGTGCAAATCCTCTTTTACTTTACGTGATTAACAGGTTTAACAATTGTTATGACTCACACAAAAATCACATAGAAGCATACATAGCAACAACAAATATCATATTAATTATCTGGATTATAATGTGATTCTAAGATTAATTTTGTGTGCCATTTATTATTAGACCTTCCTTTACCACACATTAACTGTGAGTGGCTAACTATTTACTTATTTTCTTATGTTAAACATGTGAATAAATATTCACTAACTACCTTTATTGTTGATCAAATAACTAATCAACTAAACTGCTTTTCCTTTCTTTTCTATTCACTACTTGTCAAAACTTCAAAAATAATTTAGCATTCCAATTTTTTTGATGCAACAACAATACTATAAATACGGAATGTCAACTTGATATACAAAACATACTTTTCATACACTACAAGAAAAAGGGTGATTTGCGATAGAATGTTTGCGACGGACACCAAATCCGTCGCAAATGTCAAAAATTTGCGACGTAATATTGAAAAATATAGAAAAAATTTCAATTTTATAAAAAAAATTAATTTGCGAGGGAATAAAATTCCGTCGCAAATTAGAAAATATTGACAAAAATTCAACTATTTAGAAAAATTAATTTGCAACGGAATTTTCCATCGCGTATTTGCGACGGAAAATTCCACCGCAAATTAGTTTTTTCTAAAAAATTAAAATTTTGTCAATAAAGTCTTCACACCCTAACTATTATTGTATTAATACTCCCTCTTCTGTCACGCCTCTCACTTCCTCCTTTTTTTTTTCATTCATTTCTTTCTCACTTCTTTTTTAATTTTTTCATATCTTCTTGCTTTCTCATTTTATTTCTCTCACTTCCTCTCTTCCTTTTTCTTTCTTCTCTATCGCCTTCTTTCTCTCATTCATTTCTCCTTTTCTTTCTTCTCCTTCTTCCTTTTCTTTCTTCTTCTTCCTCCTTTCTCATTTTTTTGTCTTGTAGTGTTTGACACTTTTTTAACGCAAAAATACCCACGAATTAACAGAAAACAACAACATCTATCAAACAACCATGAAGTGAAGATCTTGTTTTTTGGTCAAATTTGACCACGAAAACCATAGATCTAAGGTTTTTTTGTTCAAATTTGACCAAAAAAAAGTAAGGATGGTGATTAGTAGTGAAGGTATGTAGATTTTTAATTTTTTTAATTTGTTCGTTTTCCTATAATTTTTTGCTTTAATTTTGATTGGGTTTTAGTGGTGATTTTTGTTCAAATTTGGGGTTCAAAATCTTTTTGAATTTTTTTTCAAATTTGGTTCGAATTTGGGGTTCAAATTTGGGGTTTTTGGTGATTTGGGGTTCATGCAAATTTGGGGATTTTGGTGATTTGTTCGAATTTGGTTAAATTTGGTGATTTTTGTTCAAATTTGGGTTCAAATTTCTCTCTTCTTCAATTTTTTTTGGTTCGAATTGACGGTTTAAGGTTCGAATTGGGGTTTTGTTTATGGTTCGAGTTGGGGGTTTGAGGTGGTGGATCTAGGTTGTGGAGTAGTGGTATGGATCGTTCGTGGGTTGTGGTTTTGTGTTCGGGGGGTGTTGGTCTGGCTTTGGGTTTAGGGGTGGTGGGTGTGGGTGTGAGTTTTAGGGTCTGGGAGGATTTGGGGGTTGGTAGGGTTCTGGGTGGAGGACGGGTTAGGGGTTGGTGGGGTTTTGGGTAGGTGGAGGTTAGTCTTGGGTGTGTGCGTGGTGGTTTGTTGAGGTGGTGGGGTGGCTATTGCTGCCTCACCGCCTTTTTTCTTTTTTTTTTTTTTGGTTTGGTTTTGCGACGGGATATCCGTCGAAAATTTCCGATGGATTTTCGTCTGTCGAAAATTCCGTCACAACTCAAAATACTCAGGTCGTCAGGAAAATGTCAAAATTCCGTAGCAAATTCCCGTTTTTGTGACAACCGAAATTCAGACTGCCATTTTTTGACGGAATTCAGTCGCAAATTCTATTTGCGACGGAATTTTAATTTTTTGCGACGGAATTTTTCCGTCGGAAATGACCGTTTTTTTGTAGTGATACATTCATGCTAACATAACTTCTCTTGCGCATGTGAAAATCAGCAAATCTAGCATGAACTCTATTTTTTATAGTTGCCTTTAGTACTTACGTACCTTGTGTTATAACGGTGATTCGCCAATACTTCTAGAAATCACTCAACTCAACTTTTTCTACATAGGAAAAATCGAAACTAAATTAAAACCACGTTGACTAACTTCTACAACAACTCTAAACTAACTATTTACATTGGAAATTAAACTTGTCAAAAACCTTCCTTATATGGTCTCTATTCAATTCCATACTTTATTTTTATTTTTCCCTTGCAAAACACTTAGGTTTCGATAATTTTCTAAAAATGGCAACTTTGTAATGTTTCTTAAAAACTCCTTAAAACCCTTCTAAATATTATTATTTGACCATAAAACATTACATTCATGTCCTAAAATCATCATATAATATTTTGGTGTGTTAAAAGCAATTATAACTTATTATTTCATGTGTTACTATTTTTTTTTTTGCATGAATACATGTTAATAAAAATTTACAGCAATAAATTTTAATTTAACACGTCTTTCTTATATCACTCATATGGTTCTTTGTGTGTGGTTAAAGGCCGTACTTAAATATGAAGGTGTCTGATCCCGAACTCCGGAATAAGTCTTTCGGGCGAGCGTTAGAATGCGTCTTCCGGTCCTCATGTGGGTACTTGGCCCAGGATTAATTTGGAAAACCAGTAGGGCAATGCAAGAACAAACAATTTTGATTGGAAATATTCCTATAATGAATTCCCTAGGAAAAGAATGAGCGAAAAAAATGGGATTTTTCAATAAAATGGGGAATTGAATTCAAATGCTACGAGATGGAAATGAGGGAATGTCTACAATCCCTGGGTTTAATCAGATACAATTTGAAGGATTTTGTAGGTTGATGTAAATTTTAATTTAAAACTCATCAAAACCTTGTTAAAACTCCATATTTTAAACATAAAACACTTTTAGAACTTCATACCATCATCATACATATAATCTTTGCATTAAAATAATTTTTCATTCTAAAAAACATGTTCATAATATTTTTACTCTTAGGCCCTGCTCTTGTAAACTTATTTTTGCTAATCTGAACTTATTTTTGCTAAACTGAACTTATTTTTACTTATCTGAACTTATTTTTGTTGAAGTGAACTTTTTTTGTTGTTGAAATTATTAACAATGTATTAAGGATTGAAACTTATTTTTTCTGAGCTGAACTTATTTTTGCTGATCTAAACATATTTTTGCTGAACTGAACTTATTTTTGCTGAAAATAAGTAAAAATAAGTCGAGGAGAACAGGGCCTTACTTTTCATGCTTATGAAAATTTGACATCAATATTAACTTAAAAACCTTTAAAAACAAATCTAAACTTCATAAAAACATCACAAATTAATACGACAACAATGTCTGATCATAATATGAAAGTTTAGAATGTTAAAATCATAAAACTAAAAATTTTCATAACTTTATAAACCCTAAGTTTTTATAATCTCATGAACAACTTTATAATCATGAATTTTAATTTAAATTCTAAAACATGATCATAGCTTATAAAACATGATTAAAACTATTAAACATGCTTAATAATAATTATAAACATGAATTTATGCAAGATTGAATTAAAAAGAAAAGAGGAGAAAAAGTTTTTTTTTGTTATTATTTTCTTTTATAATAGGGTCCGAAAATTATACCAAATGAAGGGGAGGAAGAAAGGTGGCTGGCGAGGGTAGGTGGGCCATGGCGGCAGGGCGGCGCAGGCCGACGACCAGGGGTGGCGACCAGGGGACCTGTAACATCCTGGAATTTCCTAACTTCCTTCTCTAGATTTTCTGGAAAGATAATATAAATATAATAAATAATAATAATTATTAAAACTCCCAATTAACTAGGAAAAACCAAAGTATTACCGCCACCCTGATAACGGCTAAGGCTTTTATCAAAGTACTACAGCGGAAGTCCTTAAAAAACCAAAAACAAATTAAAACTCAAAATAAAAACTTAAAAATAAACTCAAAACAAACCAAAATTAAAACCCAAAAGAAAACCAACTTAAATCTTTATTACTCTTCGGAACCATCTTAATGGCCCTTCAAAAACCAAAAAAACTGTAAACCTCAAAATAAGAATCAACATCACGTAATAAATATCTAACAAGTCCAAAAGCATTAAACTAAAAAAAACTACCATACAAGCACTCTCACTCTAGCCTAACATGATTGACTTATGCCCACTTGTACCTGTAGCTTTCTCTTATTCTAGACAACTACTAGCCATCAAGTGGGTCATCCTAGGGCTAAGTCAAAGACAAAACCATGCACACAAATCACACAATCAGCAAATATGAGTCCATAAACACCAGAGACTATGCAAAACATGATTAATATCAAAATAAAAGAAAAGTATAACACACAACTTCTTACTATTGACAACTCTTCACCAGTGCATAGACACAACTCATATAAAATTATTTATTATACTTAAACTTTGGATTTCTCATCGAACAGGTTTCCTTTCATTTAAAATTGCCTTATTGGGCACCAACTTGGGAGCATCTCCAAGAAGGTATTACCTATGTCACATAAAGTGACGGAATTCCAGCGCATTAAAAATATAAAAGAGTACAACGTCTTTTACCCCGATTAGAAGTCATAGATCATTGTTCCATATGATTCCCCCCATTGTTCATACTCAAGGTATATAAGTTCCAAGATTTTTGGTGCGAATCCTCTGATCTTTCACTTTACGTAATTAACCGGTTTAGCAATATTATGACTCACACACAACATCACATAAAAGCATGCATAGAATCAAACAAGCCATATTAATTATCTTTGATTTAAAGTGAAACCAAAAATCATTTTGTGTGTCCTTTAATTAAATTGAACTTTCTTCACCACACATTAACTGTGAGTAGCTAACTAATTACCTTTCTTTGACCACACATTAAACTGTGAGTGGCAACATGTATAGGAATATCTGCTCATTAACTACTAATAATCGTGTGAATAAAAAATTCACAAACTACTTTTCTTGTTGATCAAGTAACTAATCAACTTAAATAACTTCTTTCCTTATTTATAAACTATTGGCCAACTTTAAAAATAAGTTTAACATTCTAATTACTCATGACGAATTTGTAACGCTATAGATGTGGAGTATGAGCTAAATATAAGAATCATACTTTCATACTATCATACTAACAAACTTCTCATGCAAGTCAACCAAACAACAATTTATAATCACATACATAAAATGTAAGCTCAACAACCAAGCATGAATTCTACTTTTACTTTCGCCTTTAGTACTTATGTACCTTGTAAAGTAGTGGTGATCCGCCACAACTTCTAGAAATCAACTAACTCGAAGTCTCCTACATAGAGAAAATCGAAACCAAATTAAAACCTTGTTGACTAACTTCTACAACAACTCTAAACTAACTTTTTATGTTGGAAACTTGTCCAAAACATTCCTTATATGGTCTCTATCCAATTCCATACTTTATTTTAGTTTTCACTTTGTAAAATACTTGATTTTCGATAATTTTTCAAAAATGGAAGCTTTATAAAATTTCCTAATAACACTTTAAAAACCCTTCCAAATATTATATGTTGACCATAAAACACTATAGTCATGTCCTAAGATCATCATACAATTTGTTGATGCATTAAAAATAATATTATAACTACTTATTTCACGTGTTACTATTTTTATTCTGCATGAACACGTGTTAATAAAAATCCACAGCTTTATTTATTTATTCAAAACTCATTAAAACCTCATCAAAACTTCATAAATCATGCACAAAACACTTTTATAATCTCATACCAAAATCATACATCTAATCTATGCTTTAAAATATATAGTTTTTCATGAAGTAAAACATGTTCATAATATTTTTACTCCTAGTTTTCATGATTATAAAAAATTGACAACGATATTAAACAACTTTAAAACCCTTAAAAACAAATCTAAACTTCATAAAATCATCACCAATTCATACTACAAGAATTCATGATCATAATATAAAAGTTATCAAAAACCATAAAACCATGAATTTCATAATTTCATAAACCCTAATTTAAAATTTCATGATCAATTTTATAAATTCATACTTTAATCATAATCATAACTTCATTAAACATGATTAAAAGCAAAAAAACATGATCAAAAATAATTATAAACATGAATTTTGCAGGATTGAATTAAAAAGAAAAGAAGAAGAAAAGGTTTTTTTTTCTTAATATAAGGTTCGAACATACCAAGGGGAGGAGAAGAAAGGTGGTCGGCCGGGTAATTGCCGGCTGGGCAGTGGCCGATGAGGTGAGGAAGAAGGCGCCGGTGAGGAGCACCAATGAAGGGGACCGGCGGAGGTGACCAATGAAGAAGAAGCGACGAACGAAGAGGGGGAGGGTTCCGATTTTTTTTTTCTTCGGAATTTTTTTTAGAACTCTTTTTTTTTTTATTTTTGAAATCTTAAACCCCTAGATTGCAAAATAAATCTAAAATTTTTGGTTTTAAGAGGTATTTACAGGCCCCAAAGTAGGATTTGGTGCAATTACATAAATACCCTTAAGACTTGAAATTACTTTAGTGCCCTTGTTTTAGAACAATTTAGGAAACGCTAAAAATTCTATTTTTATTCTATTTTTAGAAACTTTTCAAAATATTTAATAAAAAATAAAATCACGTGAAATATGATTTATAAACATAAAATAATTACTTTGATTAAAATTAATTTAAATTTCCTTTCTTTAATATTTTTATTGAACTTAATTTCTCAATAAAAATACTAAAAACATACGTATAAAATACGAAAGTAACTCCTTAAAATATTTGAAAACATACATATAACATACGTGAAGGGAGGAGCTCGCAAAGAATTTTTTTTTATTTTCGGAATTTTGTTCGAAATCATTTTGTATTCTTTTTTTTTTTATTTTGAAATTCTAAATCACAAATTGCACTTTTAAATGTGAAAATTTTGGTTTTAAGGAGTATTTATAAGCTTAAATTAGCTTTTGGTAAAATTTCATAAATACCATTAATGTTTGAAATTACTTTTGTGTCCTTGTTTTAAAACAATTAATTAAGGAAACTTTGAAAATTCTAAAATGAGAAACTTCTTGAAATATTTAATAAAATTTAAAGTATCATAGGTAACTAACTTATAAACTTTAGAAAACATAGAAATAATTGTTTCTAAGTAACAATTAATAAAAATTTCTTTCTTTAATTTATTTAACTTTTCAACAAAAATATTAAAAATATTCACATAAAATATGAAATTAAATTCTTAAAATACATAAAAATATGCGGTATTACAAAGCTGGTGTAACTCAGGCTATATTATACGGATGTTGTTACTATTATAATTGAAGGACAAGGCTCGTACTTGGTTGAATGGTCACAACATGGATAAAATTAATAGTTGGGATGAGTTGGCTCTTGCATTTCAAAGGACGTACTATCCTCCAGAGCGAATTGCAACGTTCCCTTCGAAGAAAAATCACGAATTTCAACCAGGAAACCGATGAGACACTATACGATGCATGGGAAAGATTCAAGGATTTATTGAGGTTGTGTCCATATGATGGTCTTCAGAAGTGGTTTTTGGTCCAATCATTCTATAATGGGTTGAGGACGAAAGTAGGACGTTGCTTGATTCTGCTGCTAGTGGTCGATTCATGAACCAAGAGGTCAACGCTGCATATGAATTAATTGAAGAAATTGCAATCCACAATTATCAACTCGACAATCCCTGACGACATTCTAAGAGAGGAGGGAATCATGTATTTGATGGTAAGCATAAGAGTTTGGCTTCACATATCAATGCAATAAGTCAAAAGCTAAACAAGATTAGTACTACACCTTCTTCACCAATGACAGTAGCTGCGATGGTTGCACTTTTGGAAAGCCATGGTGTTTTTTGTGATTCATGCGGATCATTTGGTCATAATGCATGTTCAGACATGCCATAGTTGTGTACAGAAAGTGTGTGCATTTCAAGCCTACAAGAATAATCTGTTTTCCAACACATACAATCCCGGATGGAAAGGTAAGCCATACTTCTGCTACAAGAACAACAACAATGTATAGAATCCGTAGCAATTTGTGCCACATCAGTAGATGCAACGGTTTGAACACAACAACCACCTGGTTTCAATAGGCCACCGCCTCCAGCACCCCTCCCAGCACCACCACAACCAAGAAATAATGAGCTTTCAGAATTGAAGACTATGATGATATGATGCAGATGCAGAAAACTATGGATGCAATGCAAGCTCACAACCGGCTATTGGAGACTCAAGTTGCACAGATTGCTCAATCTTCGGCTCAAAGGCAACAAGGACAAGTTTCTCCTCAACCAAATCCTTCAAATCCACCTAGAAATTATTGCAATTCTGTTTGAACAAAGAGTGGCACCTATTATGAAGGTCCAAGGATGCCTACTGATTACACTAACAATGTTGGTGTAACACCCTCAAATTTCCTAACTTCTTACTTCTTATTTTTCTGGAAAACATATTAAATTAATAAGGATTATATTTATTAAAACTTCTAAATATGGAAAAACCAAAGTATTACCGCTACCGTGATAACGACTAGGGCATTTATTAAAGTACTACAGCGGAAGTCTTAAAACCAAAACAATTTAAAATTAAACTTCAAAACAATCTCAAATTAAAAATCAACTTTAAACTTATTACACTTCGGAACCATATTAATGACCCTTTAAAAACCAAAACCATAACTAAGAGTCTTTAGAAATAAAAACAATCATCCAAAATAAAGGTTAGTCTTCATAAGCAACAAAATAAAGTAAAGCTACAAAAACACAGCAAGCGCTCTCACTCCAGCCCATCATGAAATAACTTATGCCCACTTGTACCTGCAGATTTTGTTTTACTAGACAACTACTCACCACACGTGAGTCATTGTATAGATAAGTCCAAGACAAAGTCATGCACACAAAACAAAAGTCAGCAAAGCTAAGTACATAACTACTAAAGACTATGCAACAACTGAAAGAAATAAAACAGGCACTCAACTTACCTTTGACGACCTTTTTACCTGTACATGGACTCAATTAATTTAATTATTATATTTAATATTATGGATCCTGCATCGAACAAGTTTCCTCCTTAAAAATCATCGCCCTATTGGGCACCAACTTGGGAGCAACTCCAAGAAGGTATTACTATGTCACATAAAGTGACGGATATCCAGCGCATTAAAACTAGAAAAGAGTACGTCTTGTACTCCAATTAGAAGTCATAGATCACTGTTCCATACGACTCCCCCCATTGTTCATACTCAAGGTATATACGTTCCAAGAGTTTTGATGCAAGTCCCCTTACACTTTACGTGAATTAACAGGTTTAGCAATGTTATGACTCTCATGCAACATCACATAAAAACATGCATCAAATCAAGTAAGCCAAATTTATTATCTGCAACTTAAGGTGATTCAAAATTAGTCTTATGTGTGTCCTTTAATTAAAGTGAACTTCCTTTACCACACATTAACTGTGAGTGGCTAATTACTTACTTTCTTCTTGTCCACACATTAAACTGTGAATGGCAACATGTCTAAAATAATTGCTTATAACTGCTTTTAATCATGTGAATAAATATTCACAACTACCTTTCTTGTTGATTAAGTAACTAACCAACATAAAAATATCTTCCTTCCTTGATCAATAAACTGTTGGCCAAATTAAACTGATCATAACATTCCAATTCAAACTTATAAAAATTTAACTTTCTATTTAACATGGAATGCCATCATACTTTAAAAACATGCTACTAATGAACTTGTCATGCACATAAATTCATGATTCAAAACGAGCATACAAGATTTCATGTAATCAAGAATTGTTCAAGAATGCATTCTAACTCTTGTGTTTGTCTTTAGTACTTGTTTATGCTAAAATCTGCTCTAGCTAGCAAACCTTAGTTGGTTCCGGCTATAGCTAAATAATTATTGATTTTGTTCGTTTTGATGTAGAAAGAAATAATGTAAAGGCGGGAGCGGGGGAGACACTAGATTTGGTGACGCGGAAAACCCCCCTAAATCAGGGTAAAAAACCGCGGGTGGCTTTGAGTCCACCAGTACACTAGTTAATAAGGTTGTTTACAGTTACAATGTATAATACTAGCTAGACAGCTAGATAGTTCTAGTTTATAGCTGCTTAAGTGTCTAGCTTAAAGAATGTAAATGAAATATATGAGTTGTGCGTACAATTAATGAACAATAATAAATGTATTGATTTTCTTCTGATTGGCTTGTGTGTGTATCCCCTTTTTTTCTCCCCTATTTATAGAATCACCGTGGATTGCTAGCCATTATCTCTTCTTCAAGGCCGTTCTCTTTGGGAATGCACCTGGCTTGATTTATGGGCTAGATTCAAGCCAGTTTGAAATATGGATCCTATTCTTTAGGCACGATCTCCTCAATATCTTTGAACCAACTTCCACGTCCTCCCGCTTCTAAAAGTTCTTTGGAATATTCCCCTTCTAACTCCTTGATTCTCGGACCCACTACCTTGACCGTGTCTAAGCTGTAGCTGCTAGCTGGATACCTGTGTAGCTGACAATCAAGCTGGATTATAGGTAGAAATTTTAGCCATAACAATTTGCCCCTAACTTGTAAGCTGGGAGCGCCGAGCTAACGGGTTGCAAGTTACCGTTGGGAGTCGTCACAGTTTCCGAGAAGCAAATGGTTATAATTCAAAAGCAATAATTAATTTCTGAAAATAAATAAATAAAAGAAAGATATGAAAAGATTTGGCAGTTAAGAGAAGTAACCATTATATTCAAAAGCAATAATTAATTTCTGAAAATAAATAAATAAAAGAAAGATATGAAAAGATTTGGCAGTTAAGAGAAGTAACCATTATGTCCTTCTCCTCTCCCTATAAATACACTTCTTCCATTCTTCTTCTTCACTTTTGTCAATTTCCTTTAGGAAGAGAATTCAAAAAAGAAAAACTTGATCTTAGTCCTTTGTGATTTTGCGATTTTCCAGACATCTTTAGCTTATTCATGTATTGAGATCTTTTCTTCCCCTTTTTACTTTACTTAGTTTTAGTTTAAGGATCATGGGTAGAGCTAAGGATGACATAGTTAGTGTAATAACAGAGGAACACCTACACAAATTGCTATGATGGGTCTCTTTCCCGAGTCAGCTAGGCTAGTGGTCCCTACCTCCATCCAACGGCCAGAAACTTGTCTCGCTGACCACGTATGTTTCTTCGACTACCCTTTCACAATTGGGTTCTCCTTTCCTTTGGCCGGGTTAGTTAGGTCGGTTTTAGAACGCCTAGGTCTAAATCCGGGACAGTTGCAACCTTCCTTTTGGAGGATTTGTAAAGTGATCGAGGAAAAAAGTGATAAATGGGGGCTAGATTTTAATTTAGACGATTTGTTAGGTGTATATTCTATTAGGAAGGTAGGTCCTAGGTATGATACCTTGAAGGTCAGGGTAGCTAAGAACAAGCTAGTAGATGACGAGGGAGCGTTGGATAAGGGTTGGAAGAGTAGGTATTTCTTTGCGGAGAAGTCCTCCCTTGGCGAAGAGGAAAATTAGCTAGTTGGTGGCTGGAATGCTACAGGTATTAGTACCGTTTCTTTGCCTAGCTTTCAGCACTTTTATTAATCTGGTTCTTACTTGCTTTCTTTTGCAGTTCACTCCCCTCCTCCTCTAATCACGGAAAGTGTAGCTATCAGGGAATTCCTAAGTCTCCCTATCGAGGAAAGGACTTTCGAAACTGCCAAGGAACCCGCAACCACCGCTCCAGCTATGTCTGGTAAGAGTTCCTTTTTGTTTGCTAGCAGTAGTGTTTCTAGTGGTTGTTCAGTTTTTGTTTGGAATTAATTTTAATGCCGACATGGTCATGTTCCCTACAGGTTTAAAGGAAATGTCTTTCGAAGAGGCCAAGAGGAGGATTTCAAAGACGAAGACCAGCAGCAGCAGCACCACTAGTTCAGCGAACACGGGCCCGAGGCCTGTGGAAGCTGCGGCTATTATGCCTCCTCCTTCTAACTTCCCTAGGTCATCCGAACTTGTTCCGGTGGATGACCTGGAGCTATCCTTTCCTCCTACCTTCCTGGCTAAGGAAGGTGTGGAAGAAGGGATAGGGCCTCAGGTCGAGAAGCTGTTGTTCCCAGCTGCCAGGCAGCGCCTCAACAATCTATCTCCCGAGGCTGTGTTGGGCCTTGCAGCTGGCCATTCTCTCCAGGTTAGATGTTCCCCTAGCAAATTTTGTATATATGCTTTCTATTGTTTGCTTTTCCTAACTTGGTCTCACATAGGCTCTCCAAGACGTCCTGACTACTAAGGACTTGGTGAAGGGTTTTACTGCTAAGCATGACCAGGCGCTACTTGAGGTAAACAAGCTGACGGCGGAGAACGAACTCCTCAAAACACAGCAAGCAGAGCTGAAGTCCAAGCTGGAGGAGGACTTCAGGTGCATACTGGAGGAAAGGGAGAAAGAGTTGGAGGGCAAAAACGAGGAGCTGCTAAACAAGAGCAAGAAGCTGGAGCAGGAGCTGGAGGACCTGAAGGAGGAAAGTAAGGATGTAGCTCCTTTTCCCTTACGAGGGGAAGAGCTATGATAGCTTATGAAGTCTATCATAAGGGAGCTACAGCTAAAGATTGCCAAGCCGTGGTGGACGAATACTTGGAACATTTTGGTAGCTTGGCTGACCTCCTTCCTGCTTCCTCTGAACCGGCCTATGCTGCCCCTCTTGGTGATGCTGCTAGCTTGGCAGGTGTGGGGAGGGCAGCTACTGTGGGAGAGACTCCTGCCCCTGTAGCTGTCCTTCCTCCTGGCGAAGGTCAAGCAGGAGTAGTTCTGGAGGCAGCTGATGAGGAAGCTTAGGATTGTTCCTGCTTTTGCGTTTTAGATTAACTTTTTTAATTATTATATTTGATCAGACAATGGCCTCAGGGCCTTTATTATATTTTTATTAATTTCGTACTTTCTTTATTCGGGATACTTATTATGATTTTGCTGTTTTGCATATGGTATTGTGGTTTGAAATGGTTGTGTGCATATTTGTGTTTGCTAGCTAGCTTTGAATTAAAATGTATGCATACCTTGTGTTGGGTAAGTGGTGAGGTTATTTTGTAGGCCATCTGCGGGCGACTTGACTGTGTGTTCAGGTTGCTGTGGCAGCTTCCAGCTAATATCCACTTTCCCTTTGATAGCGTTATAGCTTTGACTGGCGTCTGGGCCTTAGTTGCTACTCTGCATGGAGTATCTGGACTCCCTGGTGGCCTATCTAGGGCCTACCTAAGTTGAAGCAGTTGTTAGTTTGTGTCGATGGTGTTTCCACCAGCAACTTGAAGTTGATCTTTCAATATTTTTATAGCGAACAAATTCAGGGCTAGGATAGTTGTGTTAGCTTAGCTTACTTACTAGCTGGGTCGTGCTTTCTGATCCGATCTAGAAGTGGTACACCTTCAGGTTGGATGTATTCCGGCTTCTAGGCACTTCTTTTCCTTGCGTTGTAGCTAACCTGTAAGCACCATTGCCTATGACTTTGGTGATTTGATATGGTCCTTCCCATTGCGCAGCTAGCTTTCCAACATTCTTTTCTCTGGTGTTGGCAAAAACTTTCCTTAATACCCAATCTCCTAGCTGAAATGTCCTTGCTTTTACGTTTTTGTTGAAGCTTCTAGCTACTATATTCTGTTGAACGGCCATTCTGATGAGTGCGTTGTCCCTTAGCTCTTCTAAGGTGTCCAGATTGCTAGCTAGTTCTACCTTGTTTGCTTCTTGTGTCATTAGTCCATATCGGGCCGTTGGTGTGGCTATCTCAGCAGGTAGCATGGCTTCGCATCCATACACTAAGGAGAAGGGCATTTGTCCTGTAGCTGCCCTATGTGTGGTCCTATTGGCCCACATGATCCTAGGTAGTTCTTCCACCCATCTCCCCTTCTTAGCTTCTAATCTTCTCTTGATCCCATTGATTATTAACTTGTTGCTGGATTAGGCCTGCCCGTTTGCTTGCGGGTACCTAGGGGTCGATATAGTTAAGGTGATATTCCATTCGCTGCAAAATTCTCTTGTCTTGTCACTTATAAACTGGGACCCGTTGTCACACACGATCTCAGATGGAACCCTGCACCTGCATATTATGTTTCCATATAAAGGAGACTACTTCCTTGTCTCTTACCTGCTGGTAGGCATCCGCTTCGATTCATTTGGAGAAGTAACCTGTTAGTGCTAGCATGAATACCTTCTGACCTGGAGCTGGTGGTAGTTTTCCCACGATATCCATTCCCCATTTCATGAAAGGCCATGGCGTTAGTGTTGGGTGCAAAACTTCGGAGGGTTTGTGAGACATGCCAGCATGCCTTTGGCAGCTGTCGCATCTAGCTACGTATTTGTCTGCGTCTTCTCTGACGGTTGGCCAATAGTATCCGTAGCTAAGGATTCTGTTTGCTAGTGACCTTCCAGCTATGTGCAATCTACATTGGCCGTCGTGGAACTCCTTTAGCTGCTTTTGCCATTCATCCTTTTCCAAGCATCTTTGGAGTATTCCCCTATCTAACATCTTGAACAGTATTCCCTGGACGAGCTGGTACCTGGATGCCTTGAACCTAATCTTTCTGGCTTCTAGCTTGTCTTCCGGCAAGATGTCATGCTGCAGATAGTCGTAGAGTGGTTTCGTCCATGATTGGTTGTTGGTGGCCACTTCTTGGTTGGTCGTAGTGAGTACTGGCTGATTTATGTTTTTGTTTATAGCGGGGCCAGCTAGGTGAATTATGGGTATAGACGCCAGGTTGCTCTTTCTCAGGGCCGATCCCAGATTAGCTAAGGCATCAGCTTGGGTGTTCTGATCTCTTGGTATCTGAGTGATTTTGAAGGGGGTGAAATAAGTTGATGCTTTCTTGGCTAGCTCTAGGTAGCTGGTCATTATGGAGTCTTTAGGTGTGAACACCCCCTTGACTTGGCTGACTATAAGCAAGCTGTCACTGTACACCTCTAAGCCTGTTGCCCCTAAGTCTTTAGCCATTGTCATTTTTGCGATCAACACCTCGTACTCTGCTTCATTGTTAGTTGCTTTAAAGTCGCAAGCGATGGATCGTACTATCTTGTCCCCTTGTGGCGACTTTAGTACTATTCCCTGCGCCTCTGAAGTTGGAGGAGTCGTCTACAAACATCTTCCATACCTGGTTGTTTTGTACCTGGTTGACTTCCTTCATATCTAACTGTGCAGCTTGTTCTAGGTCAGGACTAAAGTCAGCCACAAAGTCTGCTAGCGCTTGAGACTTGATAATAGTTCTTGGATGATAGCTTATGTCGTAGCTGCTCAATGTGATTGCCCACTTTGCCATTCTGCCATATAACTTCGGCCTTTTTAACACAGCCTTAATAGGATAGTTAGTCATGACTAGTATAGGATAAGACTCGAAATAGTGTCTATGATTCGTAGATGCCATTACTAGAGCTAAAACAAGTTTTTCCAATGAGGAATATCTAGTATCGGCATCTAGGAGTGACTTGCTTACATAGTAGATGGGGAGCTGCTGGTTGTCGGCTTCCCTAGCTAGGACCGCGCTTACAGCCTTACCGCTGACTGCTAGGTATAAGTGTAAGCACTCTCCAGCTTGAGCTTTAGATAGTAGGGGTGGCGACATTAAGTAGCGTTTTAATTCTTCTAAAGCATTTTTGTGGTCATCTGTCCACTTAAAACCTTCGTTTTTTCTTAAGACGTTATAAAAAAATGACATTTGTCAGATGACCATGAAATAAAACGGTTTAATGCAGCTACCCTGCCAGTTAGCTTCTGAACCTCTTTTAAATTTCTAGGTGATTGTATATTTATTATAGCTCTTACCTAGTCGGGGCATGCTTCGATTCCCCTTTTGGTTACTATGTAACCTAGAAACTTACCTGTAGCTACTCCGAACGAGCATTTTGAAGGGTTGAGCCTCATGCTGTATTTCCTTAGAACGTCGAAAGTTTGCCTTAGGTGCTCTATGTGATCTTCAGCTTTCTTGGACTTCACCAGCATTTCATCTATGTACACCTCCATTGTATCTCCTAGCTGGTCTTTAAACATTTTGTTGACCAGCCTTTGATAGGTAGCTCCAGCGTTCTTCAATCCGAAGGGCATGACCTTGTAGCTTGTCCGTCATGAAGGTTGTCTTCTCTTGATCTTCTGGGTGCATTAGTATTTGATTGTACCCAGAATAGGCATCTAGGAAGATGAGCATCTCGTGTCCTGCTGTTGCGTCTACCATAGTGTCTATATGTGGTAGGGGGAAGGGGTCCTTCGGGCATGCCTTATTTAAATCTGTGAAGTCACTACAAACTCTCCATTTACCGTTCTTTTTGCTGACCACCACTACGTTAGCTAGCTAATCGGGATACTTCACTTCTCTTATTTTCCTAGCTTCTAAAAGTTTTTGTACCTCATCGTTGATTACTTGGTTTCTTTCAGGCGCGAATTTCCTCCTTTTCAGCTTTATCGGCTTTATAGCTGGATCCACGTTCAGCTTGTGTGTGATGACTTCTAGGTCTATGCCTGCCATGTCTTCGTGTGACCATGTGAAGCAATTTGCGTTCTCTCTTAGGAAGTCTAAGATTCTCCTTTCTGGCCTTCGTTTAGGCTGGCTCCTAGCTGGACCACTTGCTCCAGCTTGGAGGGATCGAGCGCCACTTCATCTAGTTGTAGCTCGCTAGGTCCTACTGGCGCTGACCCTTCCTGTAATTGCTAGATGTTTGCCAGCTTCGTTTTCAACGTCCTTTTGTAGCAATCTCTCGTTATCTTTTTGTCCCCTACTATCGTTAGGACTCCCCATGGTGAAGGGAATTTTAGTGCCTGGTGGTATGTAGATGGTACGGCTTTCAATTTGTGGATCTAAGGGGTCCCTAGGATGACGTTGTATGCGGAGGGACAATCTACCACGTTGAACCTGCTTGTCATGTTCACTCCTTTTGCCCAAGTTGTCAGGTTGATTTCTCCTTCTGTGTGCTTTGTTTCTCCGCTGAGTCCCACCAACACTTTAGGTGTCTTGGTGATGTCAGCGTCTTTCAATCCCATCTCTTTCAGTGCGCTCTTGAAGATAATGTTGGCTGAGTTGCCGTTATCTACCATCACTCTCTTGATGAGGCAGTTACTAATTTGTAAGGAGATTATTAAGCTATCATGATGATCTTCTTCTTCTAGCTCACATCCGTCAAAGGAAATAGTCATGTTCTTCAGCTTCCTTTCTTCCTCCGGTTTCAAGCTGTCCGGCTTGCTTGGAGTTCCTGTTCCATCTCTAGCAAAACGCTTTGCAGCAGAGTAGGTTAGTCCACAAATTTCAGATCCGCCTGATATTAAGTTAATTACCTTTGATGTAGTAGGTGGTGGGGGTGGTCCTGGCTTCTGGGTTTCTTCTCGCGATCCGCCCTTCTTACCTAGCAGGTGGTTCAGGTACCCTTTCTTTAACAGGTAGGCTACCTGTTTTCTGAGCTGGAAGCACTCCTCCGTGTTGTGCCTTTGGTCATTATGATAGCTGCACCACTTCGTCTTGTCTTTCAAGCTGTCTGGCTTGTTGGTTTTCTTCGGCCAGCGCACGGCTTCTCCTAGCTTGTGCAGGGCGTTTATGACATCGCCGGTATCCACATTGAAGCAGTACGACTCGATGCTGGGATAGCTGCTAGCTCCATATCCATAACCTGGTACCTGCGAGGAAGAAGAAGGGTAGACGTTATTAATAGATTCACGTTTAGGATATGGCTGGTGTCTCCAGTTACTGCGACTCTGGCTAGTTATCTTGCGATCATCATAGGCTGGCCTCCAGGAAGCTTCGTCTTCTTCCATTCTAACTTCAGCTAGTGCTCTGGTTTGCACTTCGTCGAAGGTGGAGCACGGGTACCTGGTCAGCTCTTCGTATAACCTGGAACTGTACGGAAGCCCTCACCTGAAGGCTTCAATGGCTTTGGAAGAGTCAAGGTCGGGTATGGCTATCATCTCCCTGTTGAACCTGTCTAGGTAGGACCTAACAGCTTCGTTGGGCTTCTGCACTATCCTGTAGAGGTCGCTAGATTGCTTCTTCATAGCGCGGCTACTTGCGAATTGCTGGTAAAACCTGTTAGCCAAGCTGGAGAAATCTTCTATGGTTCCCGGCTTCAGATTCATTAGCCACTGTAATGCAGGACCTGTGAGGGTTGCTCCGAACGATTTGCACAAGGTGGCTTCCACTACTTCATCAGGGCTAGGTAGCGGCATCATTTTCTGCTGGTATTGGGAGACGTGATCCACCGGGTTTGTCATCCCATCGTACAGTTTGGTGAACGTTGGGATGTTCAGCTTCTTTGGAACTTTTACTCTGGCTACCTCCTCAACGAATGGTGACAAGGCGTAGATGCGCTTGGCCTCGGTAGCTACGGGGATTGGGGCTCCCAGCAGCTTGGATAGGAGCTGGTACAGCTTCCGGTTTTGCTGCCGCAGGAGTGCCATCTCCTTAGCGGGTTTCTTTTCGGGCTGGTCGTCTTGCTCCTCTCCAGGTTCCTCTTCTTCATCCGATGTGCTATACTCCCTATCGCTTTGATCCAGGTTTGCTATGTTGGAAATGTCGCTTGTGTACCTCTTCCGGGATTTGTTGCTTTTCACGGATTTTAATTCCTTCTTGAGGTTGTCCATAGTCGATTGTGACTCTATGGCTGCTTTCTTGCTATCTTCCTTTATTTTTTCCAGCTCGGCCCGGGTCTTCTCCAACGCCTGCCTCATTTCTTCCATAGCTTTCTGAGATACTTCAGATACCATAGGGTGGGATATTTTTGCTATCTCAAGGTGACTGAATGTGTTTGAACAAGTGGATTATCTAGCTACAGCCCCACGATGGGCGCCAAATTGTTTATGCTAAAATCTGCTCTAGCTAGCAAACCTTAGCTGGTTCCGGCTATAGCTAAATAATTATTGATTTTGTTCATTTTGATGCAAAAAGAAATAATGTAAAGGCGGGAGCGGGGGAGACACCAGATTTGGTGACGCGGAAAACCCCCCTAAATCAGGGTAGAAAACCGCGGGTGGCTTTGAGTCCACCAGTCCACTAGTTAATAAGGTTGTTTACAGTTACAATGTATAATACTAGCTAGACAGCTAGATAGTTCTAGTTTATAGCTGCTTAAGTGTCTAGCTTAAAGAATGTAAATGAAATATATGAGTTGTGCGTACAAATAATGAACAATAATAAATGTATTGATTTTCTTCTGATTGGCTTGTGTGTGTATCCCCTTTTTTCTCCCCTATTTATAGAATAACCGTGGATTACTAGCCGTTATCTCTTCTTCAAGGCCGTTCTCTTTGGGAATGCACCTGGCTTGATTTATGGGCTAGATTCAAGCCAGTTTGAAATATGGATCCTATTCTTTAGGCACGATCTCCTCAATATCTTTGAACCAACTTCCACGTCCTCCCACTTCTAGAAGTTCTTTGGAATATTCCCCTTCTAACTCCTTGATTCTTGGACCCACTACCTTAACCGTGTCTTAGCTGTAGCTGCTAGCTGGATACCTGATAACAGTACTTACGTACCATGTAAAGTAACGGTGCACCGCCACAACTTCTAGAAGTGGACTAGTTTAAAGTGGACACTGGACTAGTACTTAGGGTTTGAAAATTTTATGAAGTTACAATTTTATGAATTTTTATGCTCTAAACTTTGCTATTATGATCATAAATTATTGATGGGTGAATTTATGATGATGTTATTAAGTTTAGATTGATTTTTAAGGGTTTTAAACTTAATTTATAAAGCTGTCCAAATTTTATAATCATGAATTTGAGTTGAATAAATATTATAAACATGTTTTGGCATATGAAAAATTGTTCCAAAGGCTAGATTGATTTCATAAATATGTTAGTAAATTGTAGAGGTGTTTTGGCATGAAATTATGATGTTGTTATAAGTTTTTCATGATTTTAAATTTTATAAATAATCTGAAATTTTAATAAAAACAAGTTAAATTAAGTTTTAAGTGTCCAAATTGTACTAGTATGATCACACATCAATTATATGGTGATATATATAAATTTTAATGTGTTTTATGAAGTTGAAAAGTGATTTAAAGCACGTTTAACATGTTGTCCAGATTTTATAAATTAATTAATTAGGTACCTTACGTACCTAACTCTTGTTTAACATTCTAACTCTTGTGTTTGTCTTTGGTACTTACGTAGCTTGTAAAGTAACGGTGCTCCGCCACAACTTCTAGAAGTGGACTAGTTCAAAGTCTCTCTCTCTCTCTCTCTCTCTAAATATAGACATAAAAATTCATAAAATCATAACTTTCTAAATTCCCCCCTAGCTTGTGCAACGCGTTTATAACGCCGCCAAAGTCCATGTTGAAGCAGTATGTCTCAATGCTGGGAAAGCTGCTAGCTCCGTAGCCATAACTTGTTTCCTACGAGGAAGAAAAAGGATAGATGTTATTAATAGATTCTCGTTTAGGATACGACTGATACCTCTAGTCGCTGCATCCTTGGCTAGCTATTATGCGATCATCATAAGCTGGCCTTCGGGAAGCTTTGTCTTCTTCCATTCTGACTTCATCTAGTGCTCTGGTTTGCACTTTGTCGAAAATGGAGCACGGGTACCTAGTCAGCTCCTCGTACAACCTGGACCTGTACGACAGCCCTAGCCTAAATGCTTCATTCGCCGTGGAAGAGTCTAGGTTGGGTATAGCTATCATCTCCTAGTTGAATCTGTCTAGGTAAGATCTAACAGCTTCTTTAGGTCTTTGAACTATTCAGTAAAGATCACTGGATTGCTTCTTTTTGGCACAGCTACCTGCGAACTCCTGGTAAAACCTGTTAGCCAAGCTGGAGAAATCTTCTATGGTCCCCGGCTTCAGATTCATCAACCATTGTAACACGGGACCCGCGAGGGTTTCTCCAAACGATTTGCATAAGGTGGCTGCCACTGCTTCATCAGGGATAGGCAGTGGCATCATCTTCTGCTTGTATTAGGAGACATGGTCCACTGGATCTGTTGTCCCGTCATACATCTTGGTGAACGTCGGGATGTTCACCTTCTTTGGAACTTTACCTTGGCCACCTCCTCGACGAAAGGCGATAAGGCGTAGCTGCGCTTGGCTTCAGTAGCTACGAGGATTTGGGCTCTTGGCATCTTGGATAGTAGCTAGTACAGCTTCCGGTTCTACTGCCGTAGGAGCACCATGTCCTTAGCGGGTTTATTCTTGGGCTGGTCATCCGGGTCCTCTCCAGGTTCCTCTTCTTCTTCTTCGTTCGACGTTCTGTACTTGTTGTCGCTTTGATCCAGGTTCGCCATGCTGGAGATTTCGCTTATGTACCTCTTCCTGGATTTGTTACTCTTCACGGATTCTAGCTCCTTCTTCAGGTTGTCCATGGTTGATTGTGACTCCACAGCTGCTTTCTTGCTATCCTCCTTGACTTTTTCCAGCTCGGTTTGGGTCCTCTCCGACGCCTGCCTCATCTGTTCCATAGCCTTCATAGAAGCTTCGGATGCCATAGGGTGGGATATTTTTGTTATCTCGAGGTGATGGAGTCTGTTTGAATGAATGGACTATCTAGCTACAGCCCCACGGTTGTCGCCAAATTTTTTATGCTAAAGTCTTCTCCAGCTACCAAATCTTAGCTGGTTCCAGCTATAGCTAAATAATTATTGGTTTCATTTGCTTTGATGCAGAAATAAAGTAATGCAAGGACGGGAGTGGGGGAGACACCAGATGTGGTGACGCGGAAAACCCCCCTAATTCAGGGTAAAAAACTGCGGGTGGCTTTGAGTCCACCAGTCTAGTAGTTAATAAGATTGTTTACAATTAGAATGTGTGATGCTAGCTAGGTAGCTAGGTAGCTCTAATCTACTGCTGCTAAGTATTTAGCTTAGAAAATATAAATAGAATATAAGTTGTACGTACAATCGAATAATAATAATTAATAAAGTATTTATTTTCTTATGATTGTCTTGTGTGTTGTATCTTTTTTCTTCCTCCTATTTATAGAATAACCGCTCCTCGTAACCGTTTTCCCTTCGTGGGATTGGTTATTGCTTCTGGAGTGTATCCAGCTCGGATTGTGGGCTAGGTTCAAGTTTATTTGAAATGCGGTTCCTATTTTCTTGGCATGATCTCCTCAATATCTCTGACTCTAACTTCCATGTTTTCCTTCTTCTAGAAGCATCTTGAATTATTCTTATTCTGACTCCTTGATTCACGGACCCACTATGTTGACCAATTCTAAGTTGTAGCTGCTAGCTGGGTACCTGTATAGCTGGCAATCAAGCTAGATTATAGGTAGAAAATTTAGGCATAACAATTTTCCCCTAACTTGTAAGTTGGGAGCGTCCAGCTATAGGGTTGCAAGTTACTGATGGGGATCGACATAGTTTTCAAAGATCAAATGGTTATCTTCAGAAGCAATAATTAACTCAAAAATAAATAGGAGGAAAATATGAAAAGATTTGGCAGTTAACAATTAAAAAGTAACCGTTATTTCCTTCTCTTCCCCCTATAAATACGCCTCCTTCCTTACTCTTCTTCTTCACCTTTGCAAATTTCCTAAGAAAGAGAGTTCGAAAAATTTGGTTTTACTTCCTTGTTACTTTGCGAATTTCAAGACGATTAGCTTATCAGGTACTGAGATCTTCTCCTTCTTTCTTTGTTTTGCTTCCTTCCTTTAGGTGTCTCAAGTGTTTTGTTAAAGTTTAGAAATCATGGGTAGAGCTAAGGATGATGTAATGAGTGTAATAACAGAGGAACGCCTTCTACAAGTTGCGACGATGGGTCTCTTCCCTGAGTCTACTAGGTTAGTGGTTCCTACCTCTAGTTAGTGTCCACAGACTTGTCCCTCTGACCATGTCTGTTTTTTTTAATAACCTTTTACTATTGGGTTTACTTTTCCTTTGGTTGGGTTAGTTAGATCGGTTCTAGAGCGTCTAGGTCTAAGCCTAGGGCAATTACAACCATCTTTTTGGAGAGAGGAAAAAAGTGACGAGTGGGAACTAGATTTTAGGCTAGATGGCTTATTAGCTATATACTCTATCAAAAAGGTAGGTCCTGGATACGCTACCTGAAAGGTTAGGGTAGTTGGGAACAAGCTGGTGGATGACGAGGGGGTGCCTGATAAGGGTTGGAAGAGTAGCTACTTGGTGGCTGGTTGGTGGATGGAATGCTACAGGTATACGTACTGTTTCTTTGTTTAGCTTTCTTAATACTTTTATTAATCTGGTTCTTACTACTTTCTTTTGCAGTTCACTCTCCTCCTCCTCTAGTCACTAAAGCCAGGCTACCAGGGAATTCCTAAGCCATCCTATCGAGAAAAGGGCCTTTGAAGCTGCTAAAGAACCTCAACTACCACTCCAGCTAAGTCTTCTAGTAAGGGTTCCTTCTTGCTTGTTAGTAACTGTTTTTCTAGGAAGTGCACTATCTGTCTAGCTATGTTCAATATTGGTCCAACTATACCTAACACTGGTCTAGCTACAATCCCTACAGGTTTAAAGGAGATGTCTGTTGAGGAGGCCAAGAGGAGGGCTTCAAAGAGGAAGACCGCCAGCAGCAGCACAACTAGCTCTGCGAACACAGGTTCGAGGCCTGTCGAAGCTGCTGTTATCATGCCACCTCTTTCTAAGTTCCCTAGGTCATCCGAGCCTGTTCCTGTGGATGAAATGGAGCTGTCCTTTCCTCCTACCTTCCTAGCTAAGGAAGTTGTAGAGGAAGGGATGTGGCCTCACGCTGTGAAGCTGCTATTTCCGGTTGCCAGGCAGCGCCTCAACAACCTCTCTCCTGATGCTGTGTTGGGCCACGTAGCTGGCCAATCTCTTCAGGTTAGCTATTCTCCTAGTGAATCTCATGTATGTGTTTTCTACTATTTGCTTTTCCCAACTTAATTTCATGTAGGCCCTCCAAGGTGCCTTATCTGCCAAGAGCTTCGTAATGGGGTTCACTGCTAAGCATGGCCAGACGTTGCTCAAGGTGGACAAGCTGACAACTGAGAACGAACTCCTTAGGATGCAGCTGGCTGAACTAAAATCCAAGCTAGAAGAGGATTTCAGGTTCATACTGGAGGAGAGGGAGAAGGAGCTGGAGGGCAAGAATGAGGAGCTGATGAACAAAGACAAGAAGCTGGAGCAGGATCTAGAGGATCTAAGAGAGGAAAATAGGGATGTTGCTGCTTCTTCCCTCATGAGGGGGAGAGCCATGAATGCTTACGAATTCTACCATAAGGGGGCTACAGCTAAGGATTGCCAAGCTGTGGTAGACGAGTACTTGGAGCATTTTGGCAGTTTGGCTGACCTCCTTCCTGCTTCCTCTGACCTGGTTGATGCTGCTCCACCTGGTGATGCTACCAGTTTGGCTGGCGAGGGGGAGGCAACTACTGTAGGGGAGACTCCTACCCCTGTAGCTGTCCTTCTTCCTGCTGAGAGCCAAGCAGGAGGGGTGCTGGAGGCAGCTAGTGAAGAGGCTTGAAGTTTTTTTTCTTTTGTGTTTTTGAACATTAGCTTATAATTATTGTGTTTATCAAACAATGGCCTTAGGGCCCTCTTTTAATTTATATTAATTTTAAATTTCTTTAATTTAAATGCATTCTATGACTTTGCTATTTTGCGTATTATGCCATAATGTTATGCGTATATTCATGATTGCTAGCTAGCTTTAAGTAAGATTGTATGCATACCTTGTGCTGGGTAAGTGGTTAATTTACTTTATAGGCCATCTATGGGATGCTTTGTCGTGTGTTTTGATTGCTGGGGCAACTTCCAGCTAGTATCCACTCCCCCTTTGACAGCGTTATAGCTTAGAACGGTGTATGGGCCTTAGTTTCTACTCTGTATGGAGCATCTGGACTCCTAGGTTGCCTATCTAGGGTCTGCTTATATTAAGACAATTGTTAGCTGTGGTTGTTGGTGTTTACACCAACGGCTTTTTATTGCTTAAGTTAATCATTTAATAATTTCGTAATTAAGAAAATAATATCATAACTAGGAGAGTTGTGTTGACTTGGCTTACTTGTTAGTTAGGTTCTGCTTTCAATCTAACATAGAAGTGGTAGACCTTCAGGTTGGATGCATTCCAGCTTCTAGGTACTTCCTTTCGTTGTGTTGTAGCTAACCTGTAAGCGCCATTGCCTATGACCTTGATGACTTGGTACGGTCCTTCCCATTGCGCAGCTAGTTTTCCAGCATTCTCTTCTTTGGTGTTGGCAAAAACCTTTTTTAGCACCCAATATCCTAGCTAAAGTACCTTTGCTTAGACATTTTTGTTGAAGCTTCTGGCTACTATATTTTGTTGGGCAGCCACTCTAATGAGTGCGTTGTCTCTTAGCTCTTCTAAAGTATCTAGGTCATTAGCTAGCTCTACCTTGTTTGCTTCTTGTGTCATCAGTCCATATATGGCTGTCGGTGTGACTATCTCAGCAGGTAATACAGCTTCACATCCATATACTAGGGAGAAGGGCATTTGTCCTGTAGCTGCCCTAGGCGTGGTCTTGTTAGCCAATAGGATTCTAGGTAGCTCTTCCGCCCATCTTCCCTTCTTAGCTTATAATCTTCTCCTAATCCCATTAATTATCGACTTGTTGCTTGACTCAGCTTGCCCATTTGCTTGCGGGTACCTAAGGGTTGATGTAGTTAAGGTGATGTTCCATTCGCTGCAGAAGTCTCTTGTTTTGTCACTTATGAATTGCGACCCGTTGTCACACACGATCTCGGATGGGACCCCGAACCTGCATATTATGTTGTTCCAGATAAAAGAGACTACCTCTTTGTCTCTAACCTGCTAGTAGGCATCTGCTTCGATCCACTTAGAGAAGTAATCGGTTAGTGCCAGCATGAATACTTTCTGACTTATAGCTGGTGGCAATTTTACCACAATATCCATTCCCCATTTCATGAAGGGCCATGGCGTTAGTGTTGGGTGCAAGACTTCAGAGGGTCTATGAGACATGTCAGCGTGCCTTTGGCAGCTATTGCATTTAACTACGTATCTGTGTGCGTCCTGCCTAACGGTCGGCCAATAATATCCGTAGCTGAGGATTCTATTTGCTAACGACCTTTCTGCGATCCACATTGGCCATCATGGAACTCCTTTAGCTGCTTCTGCCATTCTTCTTTTTCTAAGCATCTCTGGAGTATCCCTCTAGCTGACATTTTAAACAACACTCCCTGGATAAGCTGGTACATAGATGCCTTGAACCTAACCTTTCTAGCTTCCAGCTTGTCCTCTGTCAAGTTGTCGTGCTGTAGATATTCGTAGAGAGGTTTGGTCCATGATTGGTCGTTAGTGGCTGTTTCTTGGTTGGTTGTAGTGTGTACTAGTTGATTTGTTGGTTTAATTATAGCGGGGCCAGCTAGGTGGGTTATGGGTATAGATGTTAAGCTACTCTTCCTGAGAGCTGAGCCCAGGTTAGCTAAGGCGTCAGCTTGGGTGTTCTGATCTCTTAGTATCTGAGTAATTTTGAAGGGGGTGAAATAAGCTGATGCTTGCTTGGCTAGCTCTAGGTAGCTGGTCATTTTGGAGTCTTTAGCTGTGAATTCCCCTATGACTTGGCTAACTATAAGCATGCTGTCACTATACACCTCCAAACCTGTTGCCCCTAAGTCTTTAGCCATCGTCATACCTGCAATTAATGCCTCGTATTCTGCTTCGTTGTTAGCTGCTTTGAAGTCGCAAGCGACAGACCGTACTATCTTGTCCCCTTGTGGCGACTTTAGTACTATACCTAGCCCGGCGCCTCTAAAGTTGGAGGAGCCATCCACAAACATTTTCCACACCTGGTTGTTTTTTACCTGGTTAACCTCCTTCATCTCCAGCTGTGCAGCTTGTTCTAGGTCAGGACTAAAGTCAGCCACAAAGTCAGCTAGCGCTTGTGACATGATTGCGGTTCTTGGGTGATATTGTATATCATAACTGCTCAATGTAATTGCCCACTTTGCCATTTTTCTAGATAGCTCTGGCCTTTTTAGCACAACCTTAATAGGATAGTTAGTCATGACTAGTATAGGATAAGACTCAAAATAATGTCTAAGTTTTCTAGATGCCATAACTAGCGCTAAAACAAGTTTTTCCGGTGAGGAGTATCTAGTCTCGGAATCTAGAAGTGACTTGCTTACATAGTAAATGAGAAGTTGCTGATTGTCAGCTTCCTTTGCAAGGACTGCGCTTACAGCTTTACCGCATACGGCTAGGTAGAGCTGTAAGCACTCTCCAGCTTGAGCTTTGGATAGCAGGGGTGGCGACATTAAGTACTGCTTCAATTCTTTTAAAGCATTCTCATGGTCATCTGTCCATTTAAAAACTTCATTTTTTCTCAAAACATTGTAAAACAAGTGACATTTGTCAGATGACCTAGAAATGAAGTGGTTTAATGCTGCTACCCTACCAGTCAGCTTCTGCACTTCTTTTAGATTTCTAGGTGATTGTATGTTTATTATAGCTCTAACCTGGTCGGGGCATGCTTCGATGCCTGTGTGGGTTACTATGTACCCTTGGAACTTACCTGCACCTACTCCGAACGAACATTTTGAGGGGTTAAGTTTCATGCTGTATTTTCTTAATACCTCGAAAGTTAGTCGTAGGTGCTCTATGTGATCATCAGCTTTCTTTGACTTTACCAGCATGTCGTTTATGTACACCTCCATTGTATCTCCTAACTGGTCTTTAAACATTTTACTGACCAGCCTTTGGTAGGTAGCTCTAGCATTCATCAATCCAAAGGGCATGGCCTTGTAGCAATATATTTCTTTATCTGTCATGAAGGTCGTCTTCTCTTGATCATCTGGGTGCATTAGTATTTGGTTGTACCCGGAGTAAGCATCCAAGAAGGTGAGCATCTCATGCCCTGCCGTTGCATCCACCATAGTGTCTATATGTGGTAAGGGGAAGTGGTCTTTTGGGCATGCCTTGTTTAAGTCTGTGAAGTCTATGCAAACTCTCCATTTACTGTTCTTTTTGCTGACCACCACCACATTAGCTAGCCAATCAGGATACTTCACTTCCCTTATTTTCCCAGCTTCCAATAGCTTCTGTACTTCTTCGTTGATTACTTGGTTCCTTTCTGGTGCAAATTTCCTCCTTTTCTGCTTCACTAGCTTCATAGCTGGATCCACCTTCAGCTTGTGTGTTATGACCTCTGGGTCTATACCTAACATGTCTTCGTGGGACCATGCGAAACAATCTGCGTTCTCCCTTAGGAAGGCTAAGATTCTTGTCTTCAGGCCTTCGGTCAAGCTGGCTCCTAGCTGAACCACTTGCTCCGGCTCGGATGGATCTAGCGCCACTTCGTCTAGTTGTAGCTCGCCAGGTCCTAGTGGCGCTAACCCTTCTTGTAATTGCTAGGTGTTCGCCAGCTTCGGTTTCAACGTCTTTTTGTAGCAATCTCTTGCTATCTTTTTGTCCCGTACTATTGTTAAGACTCCCCATGGTGAAGGGAACTTTAGTGCTTGATGGAAGGTAGATGGTACAACTCTCATCTTGTGGATCCAAGGTGTCCCTAAGATGACGTTGTATGTGGAGGGACAATATACCACGTTGAACCTGCTTGTCATGTTCACGCCTTCTACCCAGGTTGTTAGGTTGATTTCCCCTTCCGTGTGCTACGTTTCTCCACTGAACCCCACCAATACTTTAGGTGTCTTGGTGATGTCAGCATCTTTTAGTCCTATTTCTTTTAGCGCGCTTTTGAAGATTATGTTGGCTGAGCTGCCGTTGTCCACCATCACCCTCTTAATGAGGCAGTTACTAATCTGTAGGGAGATTACCAAGCCGTCGTGATGATCCACCTCTTCTACCTCGCCTCCATCGAAGGAAATGGTCATGTTCTTCAGCCTTTTGTCTTCCTCCGATTTTAAACTATCCGGCTTGCTTGGAGTCCCTGTTCCACCTCTAGCAAAATGCTTTGCAGCAGAGCAAGTTAGTTCGCAAATTTCAGATACACCAGATATTAAGTTAATTACCTTTGACGTAGTAGGTGGCGGGGGTGGCCCTGGCTTCTTGGTTTATTCTTGTGGTCCGCTCTTCTTACCTAGCAGGTGGTTCAGGTATCCTTTCTTGAGCAAGTAGGCTACCTGCTTTCTGAGCTGGAAGCATTCCTCTGTGTTATGTCCATGCTCATTATGGTAGCTGCACCATTTCGTCTTATCCTTCGACCTATCCGACTTGTCAGTTCTCTTTGGCCAATGCACAGCTTCTCCTAGCTTGTGCAATGCGTTTATAACGCCGCTACTGTCCACATTGAAGCAGTATGACTTGATGCTGGGATAGCTGCTAGCTCCGTAGCCATAACCTGTTACCTGCGAGGAAGAAAAAGGATAGATGTTATTAATAGATTCACGTTTAGAATACGGATGATACCTCTAGTCGCTGCATCGTTGGCTAGCTATCCTGCGGTCGTCATAAGCTGGCCTTCGGGAAGCTTCGTCTTCTTCCATTCTTACTTCAGCTAGTGCTCTGGTTTACACTTTGTCGAAAGTGGAGTAGGGGTACCTAGTCAGCTCCTCGTAAAACCTGGACCAGTACGGCAGCCCTCGCCTAAAGGCTTCGTTCGCCGTGGAAGAGTCTAGGTTGGGTATAGCTATCCTCTCCTTGTTGAATCTGTCTAGGTAAGATCTAACAGCTTCATTGGGTCTCTGCACTATTCTGTAAAGGTCACTAGATTTCTTCTTTATGGCACGGCTGCTTGCGAACTCTTGGTAAAACCTGTTAGCCAAGCTGGAGAAATCTTCTATGGTCCCCGACTTCAGATTCATCAGCCATTGTAACGCAGGACCCATGAGGGTTGCTCCAAACGATTTGCACAAGTTGGCTTCCACTGCTTCATTAGGGATAGGCAGTGGCATCATCCTATGCTTGTATTGGGAGACATGATCCACTGGATCTGTTGCCTACAGCTTGGCGAACGTCGGGATGTTCAGCTTCTTTGGCACTTTTACCTTGGCCACCTCCTTGACGAAAGGCGACAAGGCGTAGCTGCGCTTGGCTTCAATAGCTACGGGGATTGGGGCTTCTGGCAGCTTGGATAGTAGCTGGTACAGCTTTCGGTTCTGCTGCCATAGGAGCACCATCTCCTTAGGTGGTTTCTTCTTGGGTTGGTCATCCTGGTCCTCTCCAGGTTCCTCTTTTTCTTCTTCGTCCGACGTGCTGTACTCATTGTCGCTTTGATCCAGGTTCGCCATGCTGGAGATTTCGCTTGTGTACCTCTTACTGGATTTGTTGCTCTTCACGGATTCTAGCTCCTTCTTGAGGTTGTCCATGGTTGACTCTGACTCCACACCTACTTTCTTGCTATCCTCCTTGACTTTTTCCAGCACGGCTCGGGTCCTCTCCAACGCCTGTCTCATCTCTTCTACAGCCTTTTGAGATGCTTCGGAAACCAAAGGGTGGGATATATTTGCTATCTCGAGGTGTCGAAGTGTGTTTGAATGAACGGATTATCTAGCTACAGCCCCACGGTGGGCGCCAAACTGTTTATGCTAAAATCTTCTCTAGCTAGCAAATCTTAGCTGGTTCCGGCTATAGCTAGATAATTATTGGTTACGTTTGCTTTGATGCAAAAATAAAGTACTGCATGGACGGGAGTGGGGGAGACACAATATGTGGTCACGCGGAAAACCCTTCTAAATCAGAGTTAAAAACTTCGGGTGGCTTTGAGTCTACAAGTCCACTAGCTAATAAGATTGTTTACAATTAAAAATTGTGATGCTAGCTAGGTAGCTCTAATCTACTGCTGCTAAGTATCTAGCTTAGAAAATGAAAATTGAATATAAGTTGTACGTACAATCGAATAATAATAATAAAGTATTGATTTTCTTATGATTGTCTTGTGTGTTGTATCTTTTTTCTTCCTCCTATTTATAGAATAACCGCTCCTTATATCTGTTTTCCCTTCTTGGAATAGTTTACTACTTCTGGAATGTATCTAGCTCAGATTTTGGGCTAGATTCAAGTTGATTTAAAATGCGGTTCCTATTTTCTTGGCATGATCTCCTCAATATCTCTGACTCTAACTTCCACGTTCTCCTTCTTCTAGAAGCATCATGAATTATTCTTCTTCTGACTCCTTGATTCATGGACCCACTATCTTAACCAATTCTAAGCTGTAGTTGCTAGCTGGGTACCTGCATAGCTGGAAATCAAGCTGGATTACAGGTTGAAAATTTAGCCATAACAAAAACCTAACATCCTTTTACAAGCCAAGGAAACAGAGGGTACAAGTATTGAGAAGAGTGCCAAATTGAGCCTACGTGTTTGACAGTGTTTTAAATGGGAAAGGAATTGCAAAAATGGAGCTTAAAAATGACCTATATGCACTATTTTGACCATACCTATTTACATACTCATCATTAGCATACAATTCAATGTTCATTAGAAAGTGGACTTTAAGAGCTTTCTAACGGTAGGTCATATTCTTGATTCTAATAAGTAAAAGGAGTTAATGCATTTTTTATTTGTTAAGCAAACAAATTGAAATGTGCTGATTGTTGTGCTTCGGCGTAAAAAAACCCTTATCTTATATCGTAGGTCAGTTTCTGCACCTTGGAGCAACTTTCTATTAGTTTTCAGTCAATATTTTCTCACTTTAACACATCTTTCCACACGTCACCATCACATAGCCCATGTCTCTTGAAAATTTTTAGTTATATTTTGTAATTTTCAACGCGCATAACTCTTACTAAGTATCTGTGCTATGGTGCAGCTAAGGCCTTGCGCCATAGTGTAGGGTCCTGATTTTTTCTGTAAAAAGTAACTCTGAAATAAACAAATGGGCACACTCTCCAACATACATGTTTACTCCTTTTTTAAATAATTTCTCTCACAACCTACTTTTGTACATCATTTTCTTCTTGTTTTAATCATTCTCATATACTTCATCAGTTTTACTCCAAAATACAACATGAGCACTGCGACTTCAAAACACTATATCTCACAAATTGTTCATCATCTACCTACAAATTTTTATACAACAACTAACACATAAAGCTATCTTTTTGAAAACTTTCACTAGTTTTTGTTTAGTGACTTTTTTTGGGTAATTTTTGAAGTCATAAAACTGATTTTTTTTGGACGAATCTGGATAGGTTAACTTTAAGCAACTTGTTATCACAATCTACTTGGAGTTTTGCTACGACTTTTTAACACAACATATCAAACTTTCATGCTACAAAATGTCGTAGCATTTTATATACTATATTCTTCCTTTTGATTTTTCAATGTTATTCGCTTCAAGCTTTTGTTTCTTGCCCTCGAAAGTCCTAGGGTAAATTTAATCAATTGATCTAGTTATTTCACGTATTTCCTCCTCCAATTTAACTCCAAAACTTCTCAAATTGTGGGTTCTTAATATTTTACGTGTTTTTGTACTTCTTTCATTTTTTTATGCTAGTATTTCTTTTCTTTTCCCTGCATATCACATGTTTTTATTGCTTTCTAATATTTTTGGCTTGATTACATGCTTTTATTGCATTTTTAGAATTCATGTTTAAGATTTTCGGTTTTCCTTATAAATCATGTCATAATACTATATGCTTTTTTAAATATCATGTAAAAGATTTATATCATTGCATTTTGTAGTATAATGCATAGGGCTTCAATTTCATGGCTTTCATTATAATTTACGTTGAAGCCTTTTTTTAGCTTTCATAAAAAATTCATGTTAAATCATTTTAGTTTATTTATGTAAGATTTATTTACTGACCAATCATGCATAGCATCCTTATAACCTCTTCATGCTCCCTTGAAAATGTATACAAAACTGTGCATTCCACTTGCATTAGGATTTAAATAAAGTCCGGTATTTTTTTTGAAATCACTCCGAGAAACAGAAATTCATGTAATTTGGTGTGAGATAAATTTGAATAAATCAAAGTGAACACCATGAGTCAACTTGTATGCATTAATAGACTAACATAGTAAAATAGAAATTATGCACAACTAAGGCTAGGGTAGCCCACATATCTTTGCAGCCAATGTTTCAACCATAAGTGCTAACGTTTGAGTATGAGGTTGCTATAGGTGGGTGGACAAGGTACCAAAACTGATGTCCATATACCCTCGCTCCGGAATCCAACTTTCGTACCAAAACTAGGATTGATCATTTTATAGTGCCTTATCGTAAATATTAGGGTGTGCTTGCTCTTCCCTGAATGACATGCTGAAGACTCATACTTCTGACTCAATTTTACTTAATGCCAAAAAAATGTCTCATATATCCAATCCAAAACCGTAATACCCGTATTTTCACGTGTTTTGTGAATTTAATTTAATAATTAATTAGAGTATTTTTAGTGAAAAATAAGTTAAATAAATAAATTTAAAGAAATTTTTTTAATTAATTGTGACTTAAGATAATTATTTTTACGTTTTTTAAATTTTATAAGTTATTTTTTATGTCAATTTAAATTTTATAAAATATTTTAAGAAGTTCCTAAATTTAGTTTTGTAAAGGTGTCCTTAATTGTTTTAAAACAAGGACACAAATGTAGTTGCAAACCTTAAGGGTATTTTTGTAATTTCACCTAAACCTAATTTTGGGACCCGCGGCTTTTGTGACCGGCCCATGCGCCCTTTTTACGGACATTGAATGTCATTAGTTTGTTGATAATGTGAGTATGCTTGGCTTAGAGAGTGAGTCTAGAAACTCAAAACCAAAGTAGACAAGTCGCCACCTTGCTCTTTTCGGGAGCTCACGGAACCCCATTAGGTCTAGCCCTAAGGCAAATTGACAGCCAAGGATAAGAAGGTCTCATATCTCTTAATTCAGGGACAAGGGTAAGGAAAAGTTCACAATGTCCCCCCGTGTATAGCGGCCTCTACTTGGTCTCAATTGCAATTTCACAATCATAACATCGAATTATATCATAGATATTTCCGTATTAGCCCTAAAATCACATAGGAACGTTGCTAGGTGCTTTTGATTAATGCACACATATATTTAGTAGCATGTGAGGGTGAGCGCTTTAGGATTAGTCAATATTAAGGACCTTAAGCCGTGTTACATGATTTATCTTTGTGTCGTGTGATAGCATGCTTTCCGGTCTTGAAGCTAAGCATGGATTCTAGGTAACGAAAGTGATAAACATGGAGCATTCATGTGCACATAAGCAACCTAGTTCGGGTTTCTACTTAAAGTTGATTTTGATGGAAAACCGAGCCATTATAAGTCAGTATTTCATGAATTAATTTAAGCATGTCACTTTTCTAAGAAAGCGATAAATCATATATATATATATATATATATATATATATATATA